>JACXGK010001281.1:0-73292 GCA_016801125.1 Novumbra hubbsi | reverse complement strand
TGTTGTATATTCCGTGTTTCTATCAGCCGTGTCTCTGGACACCTGTAACATAGACTACGTTCATTTCCGTGCCTGCGAGCACGTTTGCTCTCTCTGTTTCAGCCTTTACGGCTTTCAGTGTTCGTACAGAATTAAACGTCGAACACTTCATTCACCCCCTGCGCCTTGATCATTCTCATTCGCACCACCAGCCGTCACAGTTGTGATGAGTATTGAATTCTACATAGATTCTTGCTAACAGGGCTAAACTAATTAGCACAGTGCGAGTCCTCGGAAGAAAATAAAAAATGACACCATTGATCTTGACACTCCACTGCAGAATGACTGGCATGCCCTTGGTCTATGGGTCTATGGGTTTAGATTATAATCTGTATATTGTGAGGTTATTCAAATAGAATGTCAAATGCTACATCATTAAATGGAGTTACTTTGAAACTAATGGCTCAAGTGCATTTCACTGATTTACAAATGTCAGAGTGTGGGGAGAAAATGTTTTTTTATTACAGAACAAGTGTAGTGGTGGATATTTTTCCCTGAGATATGGGTGTGCCTTTTTCCTGTAGTGGAGATTGTCTCAGGGGAGCAAGAATTGTGTGTGAGCTCATCTCTTTTTGTGTGTTTCATATAGAAAATGATTTCAAAGTAGCGTAAACCTCTCTTTTATGTGATTCCTTTCGGTCATGGCTATTGTTAGGCTGGTAAAATAAAAGCCCAGCTTAGCAGTGTTGCGCAACTCTTCACAATATTATAGCAGCATTATATGAGGATACACAGACTGGTTTTAGTATAAGTCACCATTAACATTGAGTATATTTACTGTAATGCATGGTTTGAACAAAGTCAGTGCTACTGAGCTGTGATAAGTTCAACCATTAACCTGAAACTCACTAGGTGTGGCATGAAACTAGCCACTTATATATCCCAACAAGGGCTCTATTTTGTTTTATTGCTGAGAATAAATTGTTCAATTTGACTACAATACAATACTTTATCTGTGATAGATGCTGTTGATGTCACATTGTTAAAATCCACTCAAACACAAAAATTCTTAAAACCCATAATAATAAGGAAAATAAATACACTCTGATACCATATAATTTAACCTCAACAAACTTGACCACAGTTTTATGGTTTGTTCTGCTTTCTCTTTTAGACATATTCCAAGAAAAAAAAAAAACTTCAACAGTAACACCCTGAGAAAGATCACTCACAATGTGCAGCGCTGTGACACAATGGCTTGTGCTGAACAAGGACAAGATCGAAAAGGGGGTGGATACTTTGGGCCAGGTCTCTGAGGTCCTGGCAGCCACCGTGGGCCAGCTCCATCCGGTCCTGGAGGCCGTGTTCAAAGCCTCCGCTGAACTCCTCAACAACCCCGAAGGGAAGGATGCCCTATACCTGACTGAGCAGTTTAATAAGATCAACGAAAAACTGGAAAATATCCAGGCAGAGATCGACCAAATTGGCCTGGAGTTACAGAAGTCCTCCATGAATAAGCAGAACTTTGACCGTGAGGCACAACTGATCAGCCAGTATGAGAAGTTCCAGGACTTTGTAAATGCCGAGACCAAGTTCAAAGAGAAGAAGATGGCAAAGTTCCTCAGCCATTTTGACAACACAGATGGCGACATGAACCTGGACAGTCTCTATAATGCTGTTACTGGGGAGAACACCTCTGGCGACGCTATGTTGGAGACGGTGGTTGCCATAGAAAAGAGAAGTAGAAGGGCAGTAGAGGATTTCTGTGCCAGGTTAAAGAAGCTCTTTGTGCTAGGAATCATTGCTGCAATGGGTTACACAAGTCTCAAAGAAGGGTTAGTTGGGGAAGAAATGGTAAAGAAGTGGAAGGAGAGAATGGCAGAGGTGGAAAATCGGATGAAAGCAGCGGTAGATGATTGCACTGAGAACTTCGCTGAACAAGCCAAACTTGACATGGAAGGCCAGATTCAAGAGAAACCTGGCAGTGTTGACGATGACTTCACTAAATCTCTGTTGGACAAGCTTGTTAAGAAGTATGACTGGGTGAGCTGGTCTATAAGGGTCTTCAATGACAAGGAGCGCTTTTTCTTGTTCAATTGGCTGGCTGGAAAACATTACCACAGAAGTGGAGGTGATAATTACTTTGACGTGATGACAAACAACAACATCAAAGTGGTGATCTCTTTCAGTGTTCAGCCAAAACCTATTGACAAGGCTCAGATCAAACAACAAATTGAGAGGCAGAAACTAAAGGGGAACATGAAAGATGTGGCTCAGTTCCTCAGGACAAGCCTCCCCAACCACCTAGTGCATGCTATCAGCACATACAAGGATGTTAAGGAGGACAACAGCTTTCACCAAGATTTTTACTACTATGTACAACACAAAAAAGCATTCATATGTATTCATCCTGAGTAGCCTCTTGTCACAATGTGCAATGTTTATATATGAGTTTAGAGATGTTTTGATCATCTGCAATGGTGTGGGAAACATCATCTCTCACTTGTTCATCAGTCTCTATAACAGTAAAGAGAATGTATACGATCATTGATATCTCAGGCCTTGGACATGTCACTCAACAACACATTGTGACAACTTAGTACTTTTTCCTACCAATCTGCATTTCTTCTGTATCTTCAAGAATACACTATAAATTAGCCCCAACTGCTGGAACAATAAAATGTGTTATGTAAGCAACTGCAAAATATAGTTGATCCTCGTCAATATACTGATAACATAATCACTGGAATTGGAAGTTGATAGATGCACCACTGTCCAGATTCATAGAAATGTTTGTTATAATGTCTTTATTACTCTCAGCATTAATGTATGCTCAGACATTTTACATGGTTCTTCCTATAGCTATCATTGTATATTTTCAATGTTTTCCTCATTTCATAATAAATCACAATATAAAGAAAACTGTTTACACTGGTCATCTTTACACAGATGTAACATTATATGTGCACTACTTAGGAAATGTGCATTACCGCGGTATCATCATTTCAGAGGGCCTCAAGGGTTTTACAATCTTTTCTCCCCAAAGCACCTGTTTCACATTATGATTTAAGGAACGTTTTTGCTGTAATTCTCAGTAGTTTAACAACACTCTTGAAATCCTTTAGGTTTGCTATTTAATAACTACAACCAAAAAAGGAATAGTGATTTCCATATATTATATTCCACTGCCACATGTGTTTTGTTATTATAATTTTTTCTAAATACCCCAATTTAAGGTTATTCCTATAAACAGAAAGTGAATAAATCAATAGTTAGCAACAATCACACATATTAAACAATTATGAAAAATCATGTTGTGCCTTCTTGTCACATAGCAGGACACAACATACAGAGCATTATTGTGGAAACATCCTTTTAATTTGTCATCAAACTTCTCAAAACGAATCAAAGGCAATGTACAACCATAACATAAATGCAACATGCATAATCAATGATCCACAATGTAAACAATCAAAAGGGTGAATTACACAGGGTCCACAATTAAAGGCAATGCTGGGGCAACTGCCTCTAGTTGGGAAAAAACTAATGTGGAGCGCAGAGGTGACTAGAGGCACCTGACACTTCTTTTGGCTTTTACGTCTTGTTTCTAGCCTAAATCAGTGCAGATGTCTGTATTGTTGTATATTGTTTGTTTGCTTTCTGCAAAAATCATATATGGCTAAATATAACAACAGGATTTTGGGTACTCTCATCGATGTCAATATGACATGACACAACACTGTGATTCGGTCCCTCACACTAAAAACACACTTTTCTGTTTAAAACAAGTGCATCATGTAAAAGACACTGTGTTTTATTGTAAACCAGGGACAGTGCTTGACTTAACTGCAGGAGATGTCTTTTTCCAAGTCAGTCAACAGCACCAGGGTGTCATGACACTTGAATTTCAGTCCCCATCTTGCCACAATAAACGGCCCGGTCTATTTGTAGCCCTTGTCAATCTAAATAAGGGTTGCTGGTCTGGTATATATATATATATACGTACAGTTGTGAGCAACTATATGTACATTGAAACTGTGAAAGTGTTGATATGTGAGGCTCCCCATTTCTAATTCTATGTATCTATCTATGTATGTATGTATGTATGTATATATACATATAGATTATGTTAGTGGGAATTTCTACTACTAAGCAGCTTTCAGTATCAAGTTACATTGTGATAATACAAATTATTTTCAAATGATTAGTCACTATATATATGTATATTACATATACAGGTAAATGATGATACATAAGAGGTTGATGATACAATTCAATTATGTTGTTGCTATAGGATAATTATTTCAATGATACAAGGAAATGTTGCTGATTATACCATGGTGTAGATGAAACAGGTAAATTACATTGTTGATTCAGGTGAATTATATTGTTGATTCAGGTAAATTACATGGTTGATTCACGTGAATTATGTTGTTGATTCAGTTAAATAACATTTTTGATTCAGGTGAATTATGTTGTTGATTTAGGTAAATGGCATCGCTGATTCAGCTGAATTATGTTGTTGATTCTGGTAAATTACATTGTTGATTCAGGTGAATTATATTGTTGATTCAGGTAAATTACATGGTTGATTCACGTGAACTACGTTGTTGATTCAGGTAAATATCATTGTTGAGTCAGTTGAATTATGTTGTTGATTTAGGTAAATTACAGTGTTGATTTAGATGCATTATTTTAAAGATACAAGTAAATAATGTTGATGATACAAATACAATATATGACTGTCCCTAAAGAAAGAAAATTCCAACCAATTGTTGTTTTATGTTGGGATTTTCTCACTTCTGGGATAACAGGTTCTCAGGACAGGACAAAACAACTTTCGTTTTGCATACCACTCCCTCATTCCAAAGAGCTCAACGGTTTCAAGTGTAAGTGGAAAACGTAGAATAAAGATTGGGTTTACTTATATGTCAACTTGTACCTTTATCCCAACGGTGTATTCATTTTATTTTCCACAGGGCCGTTTTTCAGGTGGAGACATGTACTGTGTATCTAGAGGTCTTTTTTCAGGTGGAGACATGTACTGTGTATCCACAGGTGATTTTTCAGGTGGAGACATGTACTGTTTATCCACAGGTGATTTTTCAGGTGGGGACATGTACGGTTTGGTTTATCCACAGGTGATTTTTTAGGTGGAGACATGTACTGTGTATCCACGGGTCATTTTTCAGGTGGCGACATGTACTGTGTATCTTCCCAAAACAAAGTATTGCATCACTCTCACTTATAAACAAGAAGATTTTGTTAGTGGGACCTGCCAGGCCATGGGCCCCATGAATCTTACCCACCCTAGCTATGGTCCTGAGCGCTTTAAATTCCAGATCTAAATAATACTTTTGCATTTCTGCTACTAAGCAGCTTTTAGTATCCCAAATCAATGTACATCAAGTTACATTGCGATAATACAAATTATGTTCAAATGATTAGTCACTATGTGAAATATACAGGTAAATGATGAAACATGAGGTTGATGATACAATTCAATGATATTGTTGCTATAGGATAATTATTTCAATGACACAAGGAGATGTTGCTGATTATACCAAGGTGTAGATGAAACAGGTAAATGACATTGTTGTTAATTCAGGTGAATTATGTTGTTAATTCAGGTGAATTATGTTGTTAATTCAGGTAAATGGCATTGCTGATTCAGGTGAATTATGTTGTTGATTCAGGTAAATGGCATTGCTGATTCAGGTGAACTATGTTGTTGATTCAGTTAAACACAATTTTTGATTCAGGTGAATTATGTTGTTGATTCAGGTAAATACCATTGTTGATTCAGTTGAATTATATTGTTGATTTAGGTAAATACAATTTTTTATTCAGGTGAATTATGTTGTTGATTCAGGTAAATACCATTGTTGATTCAGTTGAATCATGTTGTTGATTTAGGTAAATTACAGTGTTAATTTAGGTGCATTATTTTAAAGATACAAGTAAATTATGTTGATGATACAAATACAGTATATGACTGTCCCTAAAGAAAAGAAATTCCAACCAATAGTGGTTTTATGTTGGGATTTTCTCATTTCTGGGAAAACAGGTTCTCAGGACCGGACAGGAAAAAAAAACTTTCGGTTTGAATACCAATCCCTCATTCCAAGGAGCTCAACGGTTTCAAGTGTAAGTGGGGTGGTGACATGTACTGTGTATCCACAGGTCTTTTTTCAGGTGGAGACATGTACTGTGTATCCACAGGTCTTTTGTCAGGTGGAGACATGTACTGTGTATCCACAGCTGATTTTTCAAGTGGGGACATATACTGTGTATCCACAGCTGATTTTTCAAGTGGGGACATGTACTGTGTATCTTCCCCAAACAAATTGTTGCATCACTTCCCCTGTTTAGAAAAAGGGGTTTGATTTGACTTAGATGAGACTGGGGGGCTTTCCAGTGAACTAAAGTGACCTCTAGTGGCCAGAAGTAACCTCTGTAACTAAGGCCAAACAGATCTTTGTTGGCTAATACATTGAGATTATCATCAGTAAGCTAAAGAAGTCCGATTTGGATATTCGTTTTTGTCCCTGGAATCATTACCATGTCATTATGTTAACTGAAACAGATTCTCAAGGGGATGCTTAAACTGTGACAGTGTAACAGATGACTGAAACTCATTACTCAGCTTGAAGTTTATTACCGGGGCAGTTATAGTTAAATAAGTGGTATTTGGTGGTGTGATGTGGTTGATTACTTCAGCAGGGCAGACACGTGTTTGTGATACAGAGCTTTAATTATGTTTTGGATGAAATGGAAGGTGTACAATCTATGCATTCTCTGCGCACATAAAGTAATGACAGGATATTTCTGCCACCCATTAACCAACATTAAGGTTGCTGAACAGGAATGTTCAGTGGTTAGGGTTTGTTGCTGAGTTAAACTAAACACCAGCTGACCATACACTGACCTGTCTGGCACACCTTGTTTCCCTGGTGACATTATATTAACTCCTTTACCATCGTCCCTTTGAGTGCTTACAAACCCTTTTATGAGGCCCTATTTTTCATTGATACAATTATTTAATTGTTTTGTAATTTCACACCAAAACTTACTAGTAAATGTGTAATTGTTGAATGATTTAAAGGTGACTGGAAAACCCCCACCTCACACAGCGATATCGTTTATTTCCTTTCTCACAGGACCTCGCGTTGCACCTGCCAGTTTTCTAACCTCTTATATATAGTGGAAAGTGAACTGAAACTGAACCTAATATGGAATATCACTGAGGAAGTAGGTTGTTCCTGCTAAGCTTTGCCACGCCACACTGAGGCCTGCTGATTCGTTTGTTTCCCGTTGTCAGTCAGTACCACCCATCACGCCACACACCGTTGAGTCCCCGCGAAGAATAAACTGGCCTTACAGTACAGATGACAACCAGTTAGCACAGTGCGATGTCTGACATCGGAATGACACAGGGAGACCCCAAAACACCAGGAAGGAGAAAGCAGACTATTTACCACACGTATTCACTCCCCACATCCCATCCGGCTCTTCTGCTTTCTTCTCTCCAGTGTCAACTGGACCGATTGGTCATATCAGACAGCGTGTGTCATGGCCCAGATGCAGCACAGAGACAGTGGGTGTGGTCAGAGATAGACAGAGGTCCTTTCACAGCTCTGCCCAGCACTGTGACGGAAGGACCCTGAGAACACTAGAGCTCCAGGGCGTATTTCATCCCCGTTACTTTAAAGTTGAAAAGACTTTCAAAAATCAGACGTTCAAATTCCGATGTCCATTTGACAATTACCAAATTTCAATAATTTAAAAGAAATCTGTGGCCTGTTTCGACGGGGAATTCTCACCTCATGCGTGCATATCGTTGAAAGGGGGAAGACGTGGTTGCCACAGTAACCCAAGTATAGACACAACAAGGAGGGCTTTGTGTTTGTGTCCAAACGCTGCACGGCTTTCCCTGCTTCTGCTTGCTCGCACATTTACATGCTTGCACACAAACCCTCCAAACCAGTGTGGTGTCCTTGTATGGGGAATGTTTACAGGATGTTATCTGTCTCAGTGCCTGCCCCTCGTCCCTCATAGTGGGTTCCCTTTGGAATGCTCAAAGGGGATGGAGGATTTTCAAAGGGGGAGGGATGAAAACAGAGAGTGAGAGAGAGCGAGCGAGAGTCTACTTATACATCCCAATGCTAAAAGGCTGGTTTCTCAGAGACACTGCTGGGCTGTTGGATAACTGGTCTGCTTTCCACTATAGACTTGATTTGACTATTTGAGGTTTGTTGATTTCTATTTTCATATTTTGCAACTTTTTGCTACTTTTGTCTGTGTGGTATTTCTATATTGTGTTAAGGGTGTGGACTGTTGTTCCTTGATGTTTGAGACGAATTGGGACCTCTGTGACAAGAAAGTCTGTGATTTTTAAAGAGTTTTTGTGTATGTACTGACAAAAACAGGTGAAATTCAAGTGCAACTTAAGATGTTGGGATTGCATTGTTAATGGGTGTGGTCTCTTTGGTCTTCATGACTAATGGATGTGGTCTCCATAAGAGCTCTATAGGGTGATTTGGCTCCCAGTGGAATGGAAAATAATGAGCAGCTATTAGATTCTACTCTATTTCCTTATGTTTAAAGGATTTCACAATAGTTGAGTGACATTAAAAAGAAGAAAAAATACTTTTTGTTGAGCAACAAATAGTTTCTCTAATATTTCTTCCTCTTAATCATACCCTCGGGTTACCATTTTCTGAGTCAACATTTTATTTGACAAGTAAAGGCATGTAATCCTGAACAATTCCTCAGTGAGTATTTTTCTTTTCATTATTATAAGGATTAGACTACTTCCAGTATAAAGTTGTGATGAGTAGTGAATTTTATATAACATCTTTGCTGAACTCAGTAACAATTCTTTGTGGTATTTGTAACTTGAAAATAAAAGGTTATGTTAGCTTGTTTAACAGGGCTAAACAAATTTGCACAGTGTGAGTCCTTGGGAAAAAATGAAAAATGACACCATTGATCTTGACACTCCACTGCAGAATGACTGGCATGCCCTTGGTCTATGGGTCTATGGGTCTATGGGTTTAGATTATAATCTGTATATTGTGAGGTTATTCAAATAGAATGTCAAATTCTACATTATAAAATTTAGTTACTTTGAAAGTAATGGCTCAAGTGCATTTCACTGATTTACAAACGTCAGAGTGTGGGGAGAAAAATATGTTTTTTATTACAGAACAAGTGTAGTGGTGGATATTTTTCCCTGAGATATGGGTGTGCCTTTTTTCTGTAGTAGAGATTGTCTCAGGGGAGCAAGAATTGTGTGTGAGCTCATCTCTTTTTGTGTGTATCTTATAGAAAATGATTTCAAAGTAGCCTAAACCTCTCGTATCTGTGTTTCCGTTCGGTCATGGCTATTGTTAGGCTAGTGAATTAAAAGTCCAGATTGGCAGTGTTACGCAACTCTTCACAACACAATATTATAGCAGCATAATATGAAGATACACAGACTGGTTTTACTATAAGTCACCATTAACATTGAGTATATTTACTGTAATGCATGGTTTGAACTAAGTCAGTGCTACTGAGCTGTGATCAAGTCCAACCATAAACCTGAAACTCACTAGGTGTGGCATGAAACTAGACACTTTTATATCCCAACAAGAGCTCTATTTTGTTTTATTGCTGAGAATAAATTGTTCAATTTGACTACGATACAATACTTTATCTTTTATAGATGCTGTTGATTTTACATTGTTCAAATCCACTCAAACACAAACTTCCTAAAACCCATAATTCTTATACCATATAATTTAATCTCAACAAACTTGACCACAGTTTTATGGTTTGTTCTGCTTTCTCTTTTAGACATCAACATATTCCAAGAAAAAAAAAACCTTCAACAGTAACACCCTGAGAAAGATCACTCACAATGTGCAGCGCTGTGACACAATGGCTTGTGCTGAACAAGGACAAGATCGAAAAGGGGGTGGAGACATTGGGCCAGGTCTCTGAGGTCCTGGCAGCCACCGTGGGCCAGCTCCATCCGGTCCTGGAGGCCGTGTTCAAAGCCTCCGCTGAACTCCTCAACAACCCCGAAGGGAAGGATGCCCTATACCTGACTGAGCAGTTTAATAAGATCAACGAAAAACTGGAAAATATCCAGGCAGAGATCGACCAAATTGGCCTGGAGTTACAGAAGTCCTCCATGAATAAGCAGAACTTTGACCGTGAGGCACAACTGATCAGCCAGTATGAGAAGTTCCAGGACTTTGTAAATGCCGAGACCAAGTTCAAAGAGAAGAAGATGGCAAAGTTCCTCAGCCATTTTGACAACACAGATGGCGACATGAACCTGGACAGTCTCTATAATGCTGTTACTGGGGAGAACACCTCTGGCGACGCTATGTTGGAGACGGTGGTTGCCATAGAAAAGAGAAGTAGAAGGGCAGTAGAGGATTTCTGTGCCAGGTTAAAGAAGCTCTTTGTGGTGGGAATCATTGCTGCAATGGGTTACGCAAGTCTCAAAGAAGGGTTAGTAGGGGAAGAAATGGTAAAGAAGTGGCAGGAGAGAATGGAAGATGTGGAGAACCGGATGAAAGCAGCGGTAGATGATTGCACTGAGAACTTCGCTGAACAAGCCAAACTTGACATGGAATGCCAGATTCAAGAGAAACCAGGCAGTGTTGATGAGGACTTCACTAAATCTCTATTGGACATGCTTGTTAAGAAGTATGACTGGGTGAGCTGGTCTATAAGGGTCTTCAATGACAAGGAGCGCTTTTTCTTGTTCAATTGGCTGGCTGGAAAACATTACCACAGCAGTGGAGGTGGTAATTACTTTGACGTGATGACAAACAACAACATCAAAGTGGTGATCTCTTTCAGTGTTCAGCCAAAACCTATTGACAAGGCTCAGATCAAACAACAAATTGAGAGGCAGAAACTAAAGGGGAACATGAAAGATGTGGCTCAGTTCCTCAGGACAAGCCTCCCCAACCACCTAGTGCATGCTATCAGCACATACAAGGACGTTAAGGAGGACAACAGCTTTCACCAAGATTTTTACTACTATGTACAACACAAAAAAGCATTCCTATGTATTCATCCTGAGTAGCCTCTTGTCACAATGTGCAATGTTTAGATATGAGTTTAGAGATGTTTTGATCATCTGCAATGGTAATGCGAAACATCATCTCTCACTTGTTCATCAGTCTCTATAACAGTAAAGAGAATGTATACGATTATTGAAATCTCAGGCTGTGGACATGTCACTCAACAACACATTGTGACAACTTAGTACTTTTTCCTACCAATCTGCATTTCTTCTGTATCTTCAAGAATACACTATAAATTAGCCCCAACTGCTGGAACAATAAAATGTGTTATGTAAGCAACTGCAAAATATACTTGATCCTCATCAATATACTGATAACATAATCACTGGAATTGGAAGTTGATAGATGCACCACTGTCCAGATTCATAGAAATGCCTGTTATAATGTCTTTATTACTCTCAGCATTAATGTATGCTCAGACATTTTACATGGTTCTTCCTATAGCTATCATTGTATATTTTCAATGTTTTCCTCATTTATAATAAATCACAATATAAAGAAAACTGTTTACACTGGTCATCTTTACACAGATGTAACATTATATGTGCACTACTTAGGAAATGTGCATTACCGCGGTATCATCATTTCAGAGGGCCTCAAGGGTTTTACAATCTTTTCTCCCCAAAGCACCTTTTTCACATTATGATTTAAGGAACTTTTTTGCTGCAATTCTCAGTAGTTTAACAACACTCTTGAAATCCTTTAGGTTGGCTATTTAATGACTACAACCAAAAAAGGAATTGTGATATATATATATTTTATTCCACTGCCACAAATGTTTTGTTATTATAATTATTCCTAAATACCCCAATTTAAGGTTAATCCTTTAAGGTTATTCCATAATTTAAACAATGTTGAAAAATCGTGTTGTGTCTTCTTGTCAGATAGCAGGACACAACATACAGAGCAGTATTGTGTAAACATCCTTTTAATTTGTCATCAAACTTAAACTAAACTAAATTAAACAGGGTCAACAATTAAAGAAAATGCTGGAGCAGCTGCCTCTAATTGGGAAAAAAACTAAGGAGGTGACTAAAGGCACCTGACACTTCTTTTGGCTTTTACGTCTTGTTTCTAGCCTAAATCAGTGCAGATGTCTGTATTGTTATATATAGTTTGTTTGCTTTCTGCAAAAATCATATATGGCTAAATATAACAACAGGATTTAGGGTACTCTCATCGATGTCAATATGACATGACACAACACTGTGATTCGGTCCCTCACACTAAAAACACACTTTTCTGTTTAAAACAAGTTCATCATGTAAAAGACACTGTGTTTTATTGTAAACCAGGGACAGTGCTTGACTTAACTGCAGGAGATGTCTTTTTCCAAGTCAGTCAACAGCACCAGGGTGTCATGACGCTTGAATTTCAGTCCCCATCTTGCCACAATAACCCGCCAGGTCTATTTGTAGCCCTTGTCAATCTAAATAAGGGTTGCTGGTCTCTGATCCCATAGTTCTACCATCTCCTACCACTCTCCATTGTTATGTTGAATAAAAAGTACATGTGAAGCACACTGGACAGTTCCAACACAAGACGGAATATCCATGAGCCAGCAGACATACTCTATCTATAAACCATCAACATCAATATTTGCATAATTTATGCAAATAGGTTAGAGTTGAGGGTAGCGGAATAGAGGCGTATTGTTTCATCTAACACATTGTAAACGGCTGTACAGGGAAACAGTTGCCTTTTATAAAAGCATTTTATAACATGCGATCCCTTGTAAGGCTACATGAGACATGTATCTGAAGGAGTGGTTATACAAATGACTTTACTGACAGGTTAATCTGGCTGCATATTTCTGATGGTTTGCTAAATTATTGGCAAAATAGTGGATTTTTCATTGGTCAAAAATACTGGTTTATGAATGGACTGCATGTGTAAATGTAGCATTTAAAAAAACTGGTAAAGGGCAACTGTACAGTTCACTGTCTCTAAACAATATTAGTATATAATTAGTACACCAAGATCAAAGGTGAATGCAAACTGACAAGAACATTGTAATGGGGAACATCTTAACCACTCAGATAAATTCTTTAGAAAATATTATTTAAAACATCACCTTTAACATTAACTGTAAGGTGCACTGGTCATTTTGTTTGCTATAAGTAGGGTATAAATTGTACCTATTGTCCCTTTAAGTTTGATTCTCCCTTTATGAGGGCAGTAACTTTTATAATAATTTCCAGTAAGGTAGGCTGCATTTTAGGGGCAAACTTCAGTGACAACTGACCACTATTACTCCTTTACCCAGTGGTTAGACTACTCTTACCTTTGGAGTCATAAGGCTGTAAATGCTTAGTTCAATGTGTACGCTATCCAATAAACACTCAACTTTGAAGATATTTAAACAGCATTGCATAGTTTAGGTTATTACAAAATCAAAGTGTGATTAAGTGAATAATGTCAAAACAAGGATATTACTATGGTTAAAATGCATGTATTGTCTTTCCTAATGTTACCTGTTGGTCGTTATTTCTCCTACATGTAGCACGTATCCTGCTAGCATGGGTCTTTACTGCTAAGTTGCCAACCATTGTTTCAATAGTTCCAAATGGAAGAGTCATTTCAAATAAACGATGACTCTCGAATCAGTAGACAAAGTCATTCACATATAATCAATTGTTAGCGAATCATTCGACATCACCAAATGAAGGTGCTCATGAAGACTGATTCTTGTAGTGCGTGACCGTTTATTGCTTATAAAAGAATAACATCGTGAGATCTAAACGTCTTGGAAACATACTGATTATTTAACGAAGGAATTTAAGTAATTCTAGTTTCCAGATGGACCAGAAAAATATGCTTTCATTTGTTAAACATCTTGTCCAAACACCACCCAAGTTTAGGTATTTCACTGGGTGTGTCACATTGACTGTAATATGAGAACCGTATGACCAATAGGAAGAGAACAGAATGGAAATAGTTTCTTCCTGAAACTTTACCCGGAAATCTACAGCGAAAGAAAAGGTGAGGTTTTTGTTGTTGTTAACAAACTACAGTTTTTTATATTTTACATTTGTGGCATTAAGTTCTTCGTCATATATTGTTGTTGCTACCTTTTTTTTTATAGATCATTCGACATTTGTGTACAATGTCATTTTTTACTGAATGTATGCCCCAAACACAGACTTGGGCTATGCCCAACTAGTCAGATGGGCGATTGTAACTTAGCTACGGAATGTGCAGGCCTAAGAATGATTTCCATAATTACATTTTCATGATCAAGTATCCGTGCAGTGGGAACCGTGCTAAATAATCAATTGCCCTAATGTTGCAAGGCCATATCGTATTAATCCAAAAGGCATGCTAATTGTATAGGGAGTTGAACAAGATGCTGAAATAAAGCAATTAGAGCCCTTGATGAACAAGGAAATTGATACATTTCCCATAAGAGAGCACATGAACCGCTCTTGGTAATATGATTTTTGCTTTTTGGCTTGCATCCTTCAGTATATAAATTTCTTATGCATCTTGTATTGGCAATTTATGTCATATGGTAATTTAGCCACCTCCCTCAAAATTACACAACTCATAAATGGTCATATCTGGCATCTCAATGTGTTATTACTTTTTGCATCATAAAAAACGTGTACTTATGTTACTATTACTTAAATTACTTAAAATAGGTCCCTGAAAATGCTGCAGGTTGCTTTGTCATGTATGTTCCCAATGTGATCAAATTCTTACAATTTTAAACTTGTAATTTCATGGCCAAGTATGATATTGAACTACAAAACATTACACATTTAACCCAAAATGGGGGGTTTACATATGTTTTTTGTTATTCGCTAAAGACAGTCTGTTATTGTGCATTTCACCGTTGACTGGTGAGTCTGTAGACAGGTGTAATTCTTACACATCTCTGTGTAATGTAGTCTCACTCCCTTTACCCTGGACAATCTGTCTGCTTTAGTGCTAGAAGTACTTCACATACACTCAGACCATGACACCTCCTGAGGGAGGTTTCAGTGGAGAGTGAAATGTCTAGTTTTTAGTGTGGCAGTGTGGACGGCTAAATCAAATCAGATGGATGTTCTTCAATCTTAATGCATGACTTTTCACTTTCATCTTTGGCTTCTAGTGCAGATTGTGTATCATGTGAGATCTGTTGTTTTTTTTAATCTCACATGTAACCTCTATTTTTATGAAAATAAGAGATGTTACATCCACATCAGATAATCCGCCTGTATGTAGTATCCAGGCTTTATAATTGTAGGATAAATTACACTGATGATGAGTTCTATAAACGTTGAAAGCTCTTATGATTGCTTTGTTCAGATTGTTGTAGTGTATTTCATAGAACTATCTGTACTCTATGGTCTTACAGACTGTGCCTTTCCTGACAGCTGTAGATGGATCAGGTTGAGACATGAGGTCGATCTCTGTGCTAATCTGTAGTAACTCCTTGGTACAGACCTCAGCTCAGCAGCAGAGAAAAGGCAGACTGAGATGCTGACAGAATAGTTTCCATTGTCTTGTTGCTGTGGTTACTGCAGTTTCTGTGGGAAAAAAAGCACTCCTGCTCAGCAAGTTTAACCCTTGCAGGCACTTAATCACTCCCCACGTCCGCTGTGGCGTTTATTGGACTGTCTGAGAAAGGGACCGTGCTGGGTATGGTGGTGGGATTTGAAGGGCCAACGTGTGTATACATATAGATACTTTTTCTTCAACTATTAGGCATGCAAATTATTGATTTATGTTATACTGACTTGTAAATTTCCTAAAATACATGTGGTCTTTAAGATTTTGTATTGGAATCTGAATTCCGATTGTGCTATTGTAAATATAATTAAAATGGGGAATACTTTTGCTTAAGAAACTGACTATCTTGAGATCCAGCAATTCCTTTTGGAAATTCATTACATTTTGTTTTATTTTTCTTAATAATCGCGCAGTCAGGCGTCTGTTCTCAATCATTCAATATATTTTAGAAAAATTCTGTCAAACCCTGTTATAATTCAAACAAAATGCTTGTATTTCTGGCTAATACTGCCTTAAGTGTTCCATTGAGATTTTTATGATTATCACCAACAAAGCCTTTTTTAGGTCACAATTCTGAATGTCACACCAAATTATATAGTATCACACTATAGGATGAAATACACCACACTACAATTTGTCAATGCCAAAACGAGTATTAAATGCATTTAACATTCAAGCAAAAATAGTTTAATAACAATTACACAAAGATGTGAAACACTGTTCCACTAAAGGTTGTATAGCACTTGGTCTTGGACACAGGACTAGTGAAGAACCATATATTTCTGCTTTAATAAACATTCATTCTTCAATGGCCATTCATGTAAATAATAGGCATCTTTGACTTTGAGAGGTCAGCTAAACAAAGAACATGAATAACACCTGGACTTGCAAGGCCTGCCCAGCTCTAAAACTAGGCTTCACCCAGTTCACTTGTTTTCATGTGATGATAGACAAAAAAAATCATTTAAAAAGGACAAACCATACATTAAACTTATATAGTTAGTTATAAAATATAAGAATAAATAATCTCAAATTAATATTTATTCTGTGTGCAGGAAAATACAGTTTATAGTGTGACGAATGGATCATATGCAAAACTTTTCAAACAATATGACGTAGAGTCACACCATATGAGATTTCATGGACTTAGCACAACATTGTGCCTTATGGCTATGTGCTAGCATCCCAGCAGCATATCCACTGTAACATGGTATTATAGATTTAGAAGTATTTATGGCACAAAAAGGTATTTATCTTTGGCATTAATAGGTAAAAAGCACCACACAAAAATACACTGGAAAAGGGTACTGAAGTGGGAGTGCCAAAAATATTTGATTTATTGAAAAAATAAATATGACTCAACATATAACCCTTCCATGTCATTGTTGGTTGTTTTCAGTACTTCCTGGTTGAACAAGGACCCCTACCAAATGGTCTCCAAAGTACTGGGTGTTTATACATCACAATATAGTATCACATCACGTGATAAACATTTTTGGAACAATTTCTTTTAACCAGAGGGAACTCAGAATATTGTGCCTGGACTTATAAAATATAAAATATCACACTCTAAAATATACATCTGTGTTATCATTCTGTGCTTTATGGGTCTGAGAATTGCTGGATGATGTTGCAGGCAGCATAACATTCACCCCAACGTTCCCAGCCTCTTTCACATCTGTCACAAGAACCTGCTGTTATCTGTGAAGAGAACGGTGCACCAGTGGCAAACCTACAAATGTTGAGCTGCACAATGCTGGGCTGTGAGCACAGGTTACACTAGAGGACGTTGACACTTCATGCCACCTTCATGGAGTCTGTTCCTGACAGTTTGGTCAGAAACATGTACCCCAGTAGCCTGCTGGAGGTCATTTTGTAGGTCTCTGGCAGTGCTCCTCCTGTTCCTCCTGTTACGGCACCACAAACCTTGCAGGTACCGCCTTATGCTACCTGTAGTGACAGCAATCCAGTATTTTTACTGGAAGAGGCTACATTAATGGAACAAGCGTCATTAACACATACATTTTGATGGAGAATGTACAATTTCTCTGTTCCTGCGCTTACTTATCACTGCCCTGGATATAAGAAATGATTAAAATTTAGCATACGTTAGTATTTCATTTGAAATCTCCTCCAGGCTATAACTAGTCGTATTTGGTGTCAAATATCATAAACCAAGCTAGATACATTGTGATTTTCACCAACACACACAATTACAAAACTCTCTCCAGACTGAGTCAACCCAGGTACATAATACTGTTAAATGTTATTGGCATCATGTTTGCTGTATATAGTGAAACTGTACTTCAGAACTTCAAGGTTTGATTGGTTTTACTTCCTCTGGCCATTATGTAATGTAATATAAAACCCACTTAAATTGAGTAGATAATGCCGACACACTGCATCATGCATATTTAAAAACAATTCTATAACATAAAATTATTAAAACACCTTTTAAACTTCATGGAGTATCCACCCCTATTCGCATTCATTCCCTTTGCATTGTTCCCTCATTGCTCACTGGGTGTGTTCTGCTGTGATCCCAGCAGGCTTTGCTTTGGTTCTAAAACATCTTCCCTCCCTCTCACTCTTATCAGCTCTCACTGTAAGGGCACCAGAGGAAGGCCACAGCTCGACAATACCGGAAAAGCTCCACGGTACAGCAGTAAGTTCAGAAACTAATAGGGCGAGAGGTAGTCAAATAAAAGTGAGTCAAAGTGTCACTAGTCAAGTGTCAAAAGTAATTTCTTTTATATATAGACTCTGTAATGTCTAATGACCATCTCCTTATGCTCTATTTTCAGATTTCTTTTTTGCCCTGAATCAGAACAAACCCAGCTAAAATGGCCGACCACCTACATAAGTTTGTAGCAGATAAAAAGAACGTGGTAGAGACTGTAATGGAAGTTTTTGAACAGGGAGCTGAGGTGGTAGCTAGTATTGCCGGTGACCTCTTTCCTGTTTTCGCTTTAGCTGCTCCTATTGTAAAATTGGCACTGGACAATGTGGAGAGCAAGGAAGCAGTGTTTATGAAAGAGCAGTTCCAGAAGGTCCGTGACCGCCTGGAGGAGATTTCAGAGGAGATGCAGAGGATAAACGAGGAGATCAAGAAGAGCGGAGCGGATGCCGCCTACTTTTCTGTGGAGGAAAATATCTCCAACCAGTTTCGCAAGTACATGGACATCCTCAATGCCAAACCCAAGTTCCGTGAGGTCAAGAAGAAGCTTTTCTTGGAGCATTTTGTCAAAACAGGTGGTGACAAAAACCTGCACACCCTCTACAGTGCTGTCACAGGAGACAACTTTTCTGGAGAGTCAGTGTTGGAGATCACTCTAAACTATGAGGAAAAAAGTAGACGTGCAATGGAAGACTTCTGTGCCAGGTTCAAGAAACTCTTCTGCATAGGCCTCATTGCTCTGATAGGCTACACTGCCCTCAAGGAGTGTGACGACGAGGAGAAGCTTCTCCAAGAATGGGGAGAGAATATGAAGGAGGTGCAGCTGAAGATGAATGCTGTCATTGAGGATTGCATCACCAGCTTCCCCAAGCAGGCTGAACAGGACTCCCGGAGGTTGGTTAGGGAGAACCCTGATCTAAACAACCAGCAGCTGGCTGATGCCCTTCTGGAGAAACTGAAGAGAAAGTATGACTGGGTGGGCTGGTCTGTCCGCATATTCAGCTCCCCTTCGGGCCTGTTTGCCAGCAAGAAGGACTTCCAGTGTTCCACTGGGAAAAGCCGCTTTCAGGTGCAAGCAACAGACAATAAGAAGAACATCATGGTGTCCTACAGTGCCTCTCCTGAACCTCTGAACAAGGCCCATATCGGGGAGCTTGTCCAGGGTCAGAAGAAAATCACCGTAGTGGGCACTGCTGAGCTCCTGTTTGAGCAACTGCCGGGTTCATGTGCCGTCCACACAGTCAGGAATTACAACGACCTGGTCTGTTCCTGGAGCTTTGCTGAGGAACTACACTACTGGGAGGAGCACAAGAACATTTATGTTTGCGTTCACTATAATTGACGTTTTCTCACTTAACCCTTTATCAATAGTATCTCCCAATAGTATCTCCCCAAAATATTTTCAGTCTAACTTCTTTGCACTTTTTTGCAAGGCTGACATTGACAAATACTTTGTGTCATTCCAAGTAGCGTTCTGGTCTTCAGCTATACTAATGAGGCAGAATGTAACATTTCCTACGAGGCATAATACATGTATATTGACTACTACAGGGGTATCACTTAACTTTCTGCAAAAATGCTATACATTTTTGGACTGTTTATATGCTATACGTTCTAATACAGTAAACCACACATAAATACCGTGGTTGTCATGTTTTACTGATGGGTTACAAATTTATGGGAAAACCAACATTCTCTCTCAGCAAGGTGTTGGGCCACCACAAGCCACCAGAACAGCTCGAATGCACCTTGGAATATATCCAATTGGATGTAACACCAACCTTCCAAAAGATATTTCCTGAACTGGTGTTTTGATCATGGTGGTGGAGAGTGCTGTCTAACACTTGATAATTGGGTCTTAATACATATCCTGTATTGACAAAAATGTTATGTGTGTTAATTTGCGCTATAACATATCAAAAAGTAATTGCATATGTTGGTGTCGTTAACTATGATATACAGTACATTTTTGTTCCATAAAACTCCTTTAATTGTGTTTTAGGTGCAATATACTTTAATAAAGTCCACATTCTGGTAATATCTTCTTGTGTCTTCGCACCCTGTATCTCTACTAAAAGAAAGCCAGAGGTCCTGCCCTGACTGTCTGCTTGTGTGTGTGTGTGTGTGTGTGTGTGTGTGTATACCAGTGTGAGATTGGGTAGATGACAGAGATACAGCATGACATGAGTGAGTAAGCCACTAGCTTATAAAATGAATGATAGTCACAGGCTGAGCCTCGCTAACCACATTGTAACCTTAACATGAGCTAGACCTTCAAGACAGGCCCTTCAAAATATTAGATATCGTTCAGGGCAGGACAAAATTATGGACATAATTCAATGCAAGAATGTTTGTTAATACTGCCTTGATATATGTATTCACAGCATACAATTCAAAGAGGTAAACAATGATCTATGAAGACACGATATTAAACAAAAAATATAAATTTCTATTAATATTGAAAGGGCACAGATCTATGTAGAAACTATCCACAAATGTAAGTCGAGACCACTGGTCGAGACATGGTGTTTAATTACAGTATGTTTGCCTGCTAGCCAATCACATAACACAGATTGCTTGTATCCTCTTTAGAAGAGATTTAGAAGACAAAACAATAAGATAGCTGGTTGTGTTTTGCTGACTAAACTGTAATCTAAAAGGGTTATTTAACTCCTCAAGTATAATGTAGAGAACAAGTGTCCTGCCCGACCAACATTTCTCAGGAGCACATCTGCTCCACCCTTCCTGGCACCTTGGACCCATTTCAATTTGCACACCGCCCCAATAGATCCATGGACGATGCCATCGGCCAGCCAACACACACTGCCCTCTCCCACCTGGAAAAAGGAAGCAACACATACGTGAGGATGCTGTTTGTGGTATAATGCTCAGCTTTCAACAATATTGTGCCTGCTAAGCTTGTTCCCTAGGTGATAACTCCTACCTAGTCTCTGAGCATCGGAGCCCGCCCAGGGCCGCATGCTCATTACTCCCTGGCCACACACCGCTGCAAAGTCATCATTAAGTTCTCTGATGACACCAGCATCCTGGGTCTCCTATCTAACAACGATGAGACCGAATACATAGGGGAGGTAAGTGACTTGGCTACATGGGGCCAGGACAACAACTTCTCTCTTAAAGTCTGCAAGACTAAGGAGGTGATTGTGGACTTCAGGAAGTGTGTTCATCACGGCTGACCCCACTTGGTCCAGGTAAGCAGACTCGGCAGAATACTTCCTGAGGCGACTCGAAACGTTTTGCAGGTCTGCAAGAACACTCACCAACTTCTACAGGTGCACCATTCAGAGCATCCTGCCAGGCTGCATCGCTGCCTGGTACGGCAGCTGCTCCTCTGCTGATCGCAAGGCTCTCCAGAAGGTGAAGTCAGCAGAGTGCCTCATTAGTTGCCTTTTGTGCAAGGCATCTACCACCCACAATGCCTTTAGGAAGCAAGAGATATCATAAAAGACTATGTTTGTTTACACTGCTGCTGTCATATTGTTTACATGAACACTTCAATTGCTCTAATGACTTAAATTGCACATTAAATGTACATTAGCATGTTAAAGGGTTAATGTATCATTCACCGGCACTATAACCTTATATTTATAATAGTATTGTCGTATTGTCCAAATACCACCTTTCTACACTCTTTGAAATTACTGCTATCTCCATTGTTGTTGTTTTTTTGTTTTTTTTTGCTGTATTTTACTTGTTGTGTGCCATGTCATAAGAATTTCATTGCTTGTTTATTTCATGACACTATGTTTATTTGTGCATTTGACAATAAAAAGACTGGTGCTCATCCAGTTTGACATAGCTGGAGCAGTTTTGGACAGAAGAATGTGTCTAGATGATAGCTGATAGAGATCCAAATAGGCTCATGGCTGTAATTGTTGTCAAAGTTGCCATCTAGTTTTGACAAAAGAGAATGAATACTTATGTTAAGTTTTGTACATGTAGTTAATTTAGAATAGTCTCTAGATTTTATTTTTCATTTTGATATGATGATTTTTTTTGTTTGTTAAATTCTTCAGTGGCAAAACCAAATAAATACATTTTGATTTCATGTTGTAAAACAATAAAATGTACAAAAGTAAAAACAGGGTGAAAACCTTGATACTGTATGTTTAACTATAACTGTTTATTATCGGAGGTCTCTATAGCAAAATGTAATTTACTAATTTCTCTTAACTAATATCCCAAACCTCTCTTCAGGTCCAAACCATTGGTATTTTAACAATGGTTAAAATTATAGTATTGAATAATGACCGTTCCAGCCCCTTTATAAACCCAAGTCATGGGGTGACTGTCAATTAAGTGGAAGTTCAAAATATAGCCGCACCTCACCGAAATAAGTGAACCAAAGATACAGTTGTTGTCAAACGTTTACATACACTTGTAAAGAACATGTATGTCATGGCAGTATGAGTTTCTAATAATTACTACAACTCTTATTTTTCTGTGATGGAATCATTGGAGCACATACTTCTTTGTCACAAAAAACAGTCATGAAATTTGGTTCTTTTATGACTTTATTATGGGCCTTCTGAAAATGTGACCAAATCTAAGCAGGTTTTAGATTGCCATGGGGTGAGAGGCTGTCGTGCAAGAAGGAAGCCTTTGCTCCAGAAGTGGCTCGACTGAGGTTTGCTGCTGTTTCACATGGACAATGAAAAGGCCTTATGGAAGAAAAGTGCTATGGTCAGATGAAACAAAAATGTAGGTATTTGGCCACAATGACCAGAAATATGTTTGGAGGTGAGAAGGTGTGGCCTTTAACCCCAAAAACACCATAGCTACCGTCAAGCACGGTGGTGGTGCTTGACGGTTATGCTCTGGGTCAGTTTTGCTGCCAGTGGAACTGGTGCTTTACAGAAAGTGAATAGAATAATAAAGAAGTAAGATTACCTTCAGATTCTTCAGGAAAACCTAAATTCATCAGCCAGAAGGTTGGGCCTTGTACGTAGTTGAGTGTTTCAACAGGACAATGACCGCAAACACAAATCAAAGGTGGTAAAGAAATGGCTCAATCAGGCTAGAATTAATGTTTTTGAATGGCCCTTCCAAAGTCCTGAATTGAACCCCATTGAGAACATACTTTGTTAAAGAAACAAATTTAGCTGAACTGCACCAAGTCTGTCAAAATGAGTGGTCAAAGATTCCTCCAGAAGCTTGTCGGAAGCTTGTGGATGGCTACCAAAAGCGCCTTATCAAGGTGAAAATGGCCAAGGTACATTTGAACAAATATTAACATTGATGTATGTATATTTCCTATATATTTTACCCAGTGTATTTGGTCATATTTTCAGAAGTAAAATAACCACATATAATTTTTTGTGACAAAGAAGCTCCAATGATTCCATCACAACAAAATAAGTTGTAATAATTATTGGAAACTCATACTTCTATGACATACATGTTCTTTACAAGTGTATGTAGACTTTTGACCAAAACTGTATGTTCAGTATTAACATAAATCGGTGCAATTCTATTCATTATCAACAAATCCCCAGTGGTCTTGGTCCTTAATGACTCGCTTTTATCTTCAGCGTTTCGCTGATATGTTGTTCCTTAATGTATTTGATTAAAAATGCAAAACGCCTTAGTTTACAAATGTAATTTATGCTTCATGTTAACTAATGTTAAGGTTCCTGTAGACATCACTGGCATTAGTGTTAGCTTATGGTTAAGGTTAGCGGTTGGTGTACTCAACACACTGCTCGAAGCAAGCAGAATTTAAATATGGTTGTTCACCAAAAAGACAAACATAAGTTTGCTGAAAACCGATACCAATCATTGTATCCAGCATTGTTCATTACAGCTAAAATAATTTTGTTAATTATTCTAGGTAAATCTAATCTGTGAGTGACAGGTAATTTGACATTTGAATGGCTCAATATTGTGATTCCATCTGAAAACCATTATTTTAGTATGCAGAGTATTTTCTTCTCAGTGTTTTAAGTTGTTCTAGTTATATACAGTATGTACTGATATTCTTTGTGTGCATCCTGGCAACTTTGAGATATGAAGTTGTATATCAACCCTCTTCGTGTGATTCAACTAATGACATGTAATCAAGAATCTAAAGAAAGAGGGTGGGACAAGAGCATTGACCCAATCAGAATGGGTTTGGGTGCTAGGTTTTTTTCTTAAGTTTCAGTTTCTGGTACAACTAAGCCATTCAGTAAAGGCCTAATGAAATGATATGTTATGTATTCATTATTCAAGTACCAGTACTAAGTAACAAGCAGTCATATCTCTGTGACTAACGCAATGTCATAGGAGGTAACTACGATTTACCTAAATGACAAACTAAAATCCCCCTGCAGCTGGTTGCCTTAAAATGTTAAATCAACATATTTTCTTGACAGTGTCATGCTATATGTCATCGACATGCGATGTCATCACAGTTGAAAACACCCTCCTTGCTCTGTAATTTTGTGGCCATGTGGCTTTACTATCTTTAGCACAGAACTTTTAACTTCCAGTCTTTTGAAAGAGCAGGGTCAAAAATAATTCACTATGAAAAACGTTTCTGATAAACAGCCATTAGCCTGTTGACAGAATTTAGGAGGGATGTTTGATGATGTTTAGAGCTCAACATTAAATACGATTGCAATTGAGATTCTGGAGCATAGTGTGACTAATGTTGCCAGAGATCCCTGGAGAGAGGATGACATGGGCCTTTAGAAATTAAGTCAGGTTATGACAGGTTGTGT
Organism: Novumbra hubbsi; assembly: GCA_016801125.1. Lineage (NCBI taxonomy): Eukaryota > Metazoa > Chordata > Actinopteri > Esociformes > Umbridae > Novumbra > Novumbra hubbsi. The sequence goes on along the minus strand of JACXGK010001281.1, from coordinate 48,327 downwards.
TTATCCCAAACTACAAGTTAATAAATGATCATGGTTATATGACAAGCAGATTTAGGGCCACAGATATCAGAGGCACTATATTATTTGGCATAGGTTATATTCTATGCAACTGCATGAACATACTAATACATCTTTTTAATATCAGTACAACCAGGAATGTAATCTCACCCCTGAATCTGGGCCAGTGATGATAATGGACATAACCATTTAAGAACAATCTGAATGAAGATGTGATGCCAGATACTGTTTACCTCAGAATGTATTTATTTTTTGTCTAGTTTTTTTAGCCTAACCTTGTGTCTATAGATTCATGGGATGGCTTTAGTTTCAGGCTAGACATTGTCTACACTAGTAAAGGGGCTCCCCATGCAAGGCTGTTGAATAGATTCCGACATGCTTTTAATCAGAACAAAATGACTCCTAGAAATATATAACTTGTCCACACAGTTCAGCATTGAGTCCAACCCATCAGGTGATCTCAGGAACGCAAAAAAACATCACGAGGCAACGGAAAGTTGTGCCCATGCAGGGAAACATTATACTGACACTTATCACCTTGTGATACATTGTACTGGCAGTAAACCCATCTTATCTCTCATTTAAATCCAGATTTGTGAAAATAACCTTTTAACTATTTTGTTCTCCAAAACAGTGCATGGTTATCAAATGGTGGGTTTCAGCCATTCGCTGTCAGCCTCACAAGGCCATCACAGAGGCATTGCAAAAAGGAAAACTAACAAGTTAAGGGTTTGTGAGATGTATCAAAGGGTTATAATACTAAGTCCAGATACGTTTAGACCATTAGAAGAGAAGAAATAGCATTTTCCCTATGAGGAACATGACAGAGTCTATCAATGTGAGGAATCCATAGAACGTTTGTGAGAAGCTTCAAAAGGAAACTGATTTAAGAAATTTGAGTTAATCTCATACGAGGGGGTGAGCTCTCGAATGCAGTCTCATGGCCTGCTAGCAGATATTTCTCCTTGCTGATATAGGGCAAGGCCACAGGTATGAAGGCTTGGCTATCAGTTCAGTTAAAGGGATCCCTTTGCTTTGTTGCGGTTTGTGTGCTATGGGGAGTGGTGATGATGGTTTTCATTCAAAGTAACTGAATGTAAAAGTAGTATAATGGCAATGCTCTTCTTTCAACTTGCTGGGAATGCCTTCAAGTTGGTGTCAATAACGTGTTTGACAGTAATATGCCTTAACTCTAAACGTGATTATGGTCTGAGATCTGACTGAAGCATGGATTATTGTGCATCTGTGAACTACAAGAAAAAAAAGAATGTGGCACCTTATTTTTGTCGTTTATACCCATGTTCCACCAGTGATGTGTAAGAACCAGTTGTCCAAGTATTGTTTATTTTCATGCAGTTAGTTACCAGGGGACTGGTAAATAACTGAATAATCTTCATGGTTCTACACTGAACACAAATGTAAATTAAACAGTTTTAAAGTTACCTGACATTCTGTCAGACATTTCAATCTAGAACATTCCTTACTTGTTCAATGCAGGCCATAGAAGACCTGGAACATTGTTAGCTTCCATGGGCTGTGCATTATTTTGCAGAAACATTACATGACAGAGGCCGATGAGTGACATGACAATCAGGATCCTCGGGATTCAAATTGCTACTGATATAATGCAAACATGACAATCACTCACCCACACAACGCTATGCATGCTGGTATGCATCTGCGCAGTACACCAGAAACTGAGATGAATCTGTGACAAACGCTTCTTTAGCATGCCAGTGGTAAAGTTTAGAATTTGCATACTACAGTTGGTTATGATGTCGAGACTCTGTTGACGATGATGAGCGTGCAGGTTAAGCCTGCTGTGCTGGGACATAACACACCCTTTTTTGGCAAACGTAAGATAAGCATTCATGTTGTTATTTGTGGAGAGTGGTTTCAGCCTTGTTATTCTGCCATAAATCCCATTTGTTTGCCATATATCCACTCACAAAACCCCATAATGACAAACCTTATGACAAACCTAAGAAATTTGTGCCAATTTATAAAATAAAATAAAATGATATCTCATGTATATAAATATTCAGACCCAACATTCTTTGGCTGCAAACACAGCTTTATGCCTCTACCAGCTCTACACATCTGGAATTGGGCAGTTTCTCCTATTCTTGATTGGATGGAGAGCATAAGTGAATTCCAATCCTTCCAAAGACTTCCCACAGATGTTAAATAGAGATCCAAACCAGGATTTGGCTGGGACACTCAAGGACAATCAACCTCTTCAATGTTGTCTTGGCTGTGATATTCATGCTGTTGTCGTTCTAAATGGGGAATCTGACCCATTCTGAAGAGTGTGTTTTTTCAAAGGCCTTTCTGTATTTGGCTCCATTTATCCCTCCATCCTTCTGACTAGTCTCCCAGCCACTTACCAAAAATAATCTCAAAGTTATACTAAGATCTTATTGGACTTCAAGGCTTAGTTTTTACTCTAAAATGTATTTTAAATGTTGCCCCATTATTTGAATTTGCCAAAGGAATATTCCCCAAAAGAATTTAACAGCTGAAGATTGTATGTTTGATTACCTAGAACATAAATAAAACGGTGTCATATATTCTCTCTATAGACTATATTCTACAACAACCCAAAAAATACAAATGGAAGATACCAAGCACCATGTGACAAATATGCAGAAATTCAGAAAACCAAACATGGTGCAAAGATGTCTCATGGCACTCATGGCACTGGAATCCTTAAGTGTGTCTCAACTTGACTGTGCATGTTAAAAGAGCCGTGTTTTAAATAGGATGCTGCTTGACATGTAGTCTCTGAACTGGAAGACCATAAAGGTCATCTGGACTCATAAAGGTCATCTAGAACTGTTATCCAACTATCTCAAAGAAATGTCCCAAAATAGACTACTATAGTTTAACATAGCATTGATAAACAATACACCTCCATCTGGTGGCTTTCATACTAAGGGCATTTCCCACTCAAACATTTACATTGTTGGTACTGGCAATTGGTTTTATTCCAGCTCAGTCATGTACAATTCATTACAGATGTCTAAATAAGATCAAGGACTCTGTTTCAGCTAAACTAAAGCAACGTCTATTCTAAACCCTGGTGGTTGCACTATAAAATGAAAAGGCTATAAGGAAACTCCTAAACTGTTACCAACATTTCATTTCAGAATTTGTAGGTGATAGTTAGGCTCTGGTTTAAGAGTCTGAGTCAGATGTGGGTGGTTGTTTAGCATGTCATCTGAGTGTTTCATAATCAAGACCGCTACAGGTACAGGGTTGGGCCAGAAACATACAGCAGTTAGCAGCTAGTAATTATGTATGTAGCAGAGAGGTGGCTCAGAGTTTGCTGGGATGTGATGAAATCCTCATTTCTGTAGGTGTGTTAAGCTTTACTGCTTATTGGACAATCAGAGCATGCTCCATGGCTAAACATGTTGTTGCCACAAAACTATACTAACACATTGTTATTTGTGGTTATAATTGATAACATATGTTGAATCGAGGGACTAGCGGGATATTTTATGATTTGAAATCCTTATGACATGCCAGTTTCACACACTGGATCCATATTTATTGACGTATATCCTTCCAGATGTTTGCATCTGATGAACAAAGACAAACATTTCATGGAAAAGCCTTTGAAAACACAGACATAGTTGTGGTTACATCATAAGCTTCTCTCAAACCTTATTTGAGGATTTTTTTTTTACCAGTTTGAGACAAAAACTGCAACAGATACAATTCATGACAGGTGTATTCAGTGTTATTTTTATTAAAATAGATGTAAGGGCTTTAACCCATTAAAAACAAAGGCTGTATGAGTGTTAGTGAAGGCTGGAAACCCCCAAGCCTACTCATCCCCATGTTATTCTGTACTCGGCACTCATCTCGTAAGAGCCGACCAATACTGCCACTGATGGGTTTCAAAGAGATACTGCACACCTAGAACACAGCCCAGCCAGGATGGGAAACATACTGACCCCTGCTGTTTTGTGCTTCAGTGGAAAAACACACTTGTTTATAGGTACAGGCGGGTACTGCACTCTAAAACCCTCCCCTGAAAACGAAAGTCTATTCAAGGGGTCATTAGGGCCATTATTTAAATTTACTGTTTAGATCCTAGTGAATAACTGATGAATCCGTCTCCTTACCTAGAGAACACATGCCACCAGGATGCACTATGGGAAGAAGTCAAGCCGGAGGGGGCAGTGTGACGCTGTGGGCCAAGTTCTGCTGGGAAACCTTGGGTCCTGACATTTATGTGGATGCTACTTTGACACATACCACCTACCTAAGCATTGTTTCAGAACAAATACACCCGGAATTCCCTGATGGCATTGGCCTCCTTCAGCAGGATAATGTGCTCTGATTGGCCTCCTTCAGCAGGATAATGTGCCCTGATTGGCCTCCTTCAGCAGGATAATGTGCTCTGATTGGCCTCCTTCAGCAGGATAATGTGCCCTGATTGGCCTCCTTCAGCAGGATAATGTGCCCTGATTGGTCTCCTTCAGCAAAATAATGTGCCCTGCCACAAAGTAAAAATCCAATCAATCCAATCGAGCATCTGTGGGATGTGTGGGACAAACAAGTCTGATCCATGGAGGACCCACCTCACAACTTACAGGACTTAAAGGATCTGCTGCTAACGTCTCGGTGCCAGATACCACAGCACACCTTCAGAGGTTTAGTGGAGTCCACGCCTCAAAGGGTCGGAGCTGTTTTGGCAGCAAAAGGGGGACCTACACAATATTAGGCAGGTGGTCATAATGTTATGGCTGATTGGTGTATATTTAAATATGATGACCTTTGTCCAGGCATCATCCTCAGCATGGATGAAACAAGTGTACAAGTGAAGTGTGTGTCATCTTTATCAGACCAGATTTTTGTGGCCTGCTCAGGACGACATCAAGTGGTATTAGTTTAGTGAATTTCCTGAGATCACATGACAATTTGGTGTTGTAAAATAGTACAGATGAATTTAGCGTTTGTTGAGCTCAATCACAAATGTTAATGGAAATCTGAAGATGAGATTTTAGTTTAAATTCAGAACTGAAAGCTTGTATTTATAAAAATGATGAGCCAGCTAACACACAATGTGTCTATTTCAAGCTAAAACACGTAAAATATTCATTTCACAGACTTTTTGTTGACTGAATTGGTTTGGGTACACATGGGCATTCAATGTTGATTTTATATCATTTTAGTTCATTTTACAATAATATACTAAATAACTTCCATATAACGGGGTTTAAGAAAAAAGGTGTCCATATCAAACAAAAATGAACAATATAAAAAGGGCTTTCATGCAATAGGTATATGTCAACATATAGCACTGGATATAAAATCAAACAGCATTGACCTCCTACAATTCCTCAGCCAATTCAACATCCTACAATGAATTGTGTCCTAAATGCAGGCTGGTTCCCTTCAGGGGGACAAAAGGGTGCATAGCCCTTCCAGATAAATCAAAGATCTGACTGTTGTCTTTTCCTGACCCAAACAACTGAAAGCTTGAATCCTTTGAAAGTGCTTTCCTTTAGTTTACATTCATACTGTTTCTTAAACAAGTTCTCTTTTAACAAGGGTTAAGCTTTACACGAGGTAATTCTCAAAGCAACCGGACCGTTAACTATGTCATACACTAGTTAAATATAGTATAATTATGATCATGTTAACCATATCAGCCTAGCACTTCCAATACATGCTTAATCTTTTTTTATTTTTTAAACTGTGCTACAACCAGTTCATGCTAATTTAAGAAAGTTGAGACTGATATACTATTGTTACAAGTACATTCACTTTATTGCTAGTTAATTATTTAAACTGTTCAGTATATCTCACTGCTATGTAACTGCCAATCTGATTCAATGTAGTATTGTGTGAAAATATTAGAGGGGGGGAGATGGTTACTGGGTAGCTAGCATTTGCTTTTTCATATCAAAGATACAGTAAGAAAACATTTGAACCGTTTGTACCTAAACATCGTGACATATTATACGACTGTATTACTGCTCTTTCAGTTTCATATAACAAATACTGAAGCACATTAAACTGAAGACAAAATCTGTCAGATATGATTAATCATGCAAGTGAGTGTGCTTAAGATAAGAATTACTGTACTAACTATGATGATACTTTAACAGCTGTATAAATGTGTGCATAACATTACAAACAGCAGAACTAACATGAGATTTTCTCTCAAAGACAACAAACTACAATACATCAGATCAGTGCTTTCTTTAAGCTGCAGGGTTAGTGGTGACCTCCTCCAGAAGAGGTTTGTACTGCTCCAGGTCCTGGATGTTCTGAAATACATCAGCAACACAAAACAAGCATTACCATGTGTGCTTACACATCTATATTCTACTTAAAATATGGTGCTTGTATTAGCACTATTTAAAGGTTTGTCTCTTTTATACCTTTTTTTCCCCATTCTTGCACAAAGCCTTGAGACCCAAGACGGCAGAGCTGATGTTGACACAAATCTGAAGGAATCCAAGGACCAGGAGCACCACTTCAAAGGCAATGAACAGCATCTGCCAGTGGACCAGAAATACATGCAGTATGACTTGGGCTTGTTGACTGGACTGTTTAGCCAGAAAGCTGTATTCATGAACACATACACACAGCTGCGTCTGGAATTGTGACAGTGAATAATAATTTTGTCTAAACTCAAAGATTAAAAATAAAATTATTACAGATTTTGCTTTTGAGCGTTCTTATAGATATTTTGGTTTCACCATTTTGAAATGAAAACACTTCACTTATTTTCAGGGTGCCAATACAATACAGAATAATTAATATTAATAGTTATCGGATGTCTACAACTCCCAAAACTCCCCTTTAATCATCATTCAATCAATATACAGATGAGGTGGTGTGATGGACAATAAGTCTTCAGATTTGCATCTTGCTATCACTCCGGTAGAACTTAATCTCCATCTTATCTGGCCAATACCTATTTCTAAAACTCAGGAGACTCTTCTGGTTTTGTAACTTATGAGTATGGCTGGTGAAGTATTCTGCAGATGGCTGACGGATCCATTTCTACCTCGCCGGGGGTGTTCTTGACCGGTCAAGTGTTTTAATGTAACCCATCACTGTCCTGTGGAGATCCGTGTTGGCCTACAGAGCCATTTCTGATTCTTACAATAACAGTGCCTGGTTATTGTTTAACCTTTTGTCTTTTTAAATCTGTTACGAACTGTTGTTTTCGGGATGGTTTGTGTGTTTCTGATTTATATAATTTCTTTTCTCACTTAATGGCGTGCCTGAATTTAGTTGACATAGCTTTGGTCCTTATGTCAACAAACACCAAAAGTAAAATCAAAAGGCAAAAACCTAAAATAAAAATTGACATTGACAGGAAAACCAATGTGTATATAAAGACCTTTAAATAAAAGCAAACAATCTGTACCTGAACCTTATCGCAATGAAAATTTTAACAAATCGAACACACTGTAGAAACAGGTCGGCATCACAACCCTTACAATGTTCTTGATACGTACCACACAAGAGCCTTGTTCTATCATCATGGACGTTGGTGATGCCTAAATCACTTGTCGTGATGGGGAACATTGCAAGGAATAGCGTTCTAACAGAATAGATATGAAAAGAGGAAGGATCACCTGTGCATTGGCCTTGGCATATCCACATTCGTTCAAGAGCCGCTGAACATCAGCGGACGGGGGTGGTGTTGTGGCCCGGCGCCAGGAATAATCCCCGTACCAGTTATTGTAATTGTTACAAAGCCAGCTGAAATGGTCATGAGGCAGGTCCATGGCATATATCACAATACCAGTAATGGCCAGAGCGGCAACTACCAGGTTTAAAAACACATTGAGTCCCACCTAAAACAGAAACAAGGAACACAAAATCAGTTCAACTCAAATGAATACCACTAAATACTACTTGCCCAGGATATTCAGGATAATTCTAACGTCCCATTTTTCTTTCCTCCCAATATGGTGCTGTCCAATTGGTTTTTGGCCTTGCCTCTACAGGCATGTCAAAGGTCAAAGGTTGAGACGTGATGTACAAATCTGATATGCCTTCTACTAGACCCCAGGGCACTGGCGGTATACATGGACTAGGATTCTAACACCTGACCTCAATGACCCCAATCCTTCTACTAGACCCCAGGGCACTGACAGTATACATGGACTAGGATTCTAACACCTGACCTCAATGACCCCAACCCTTCTACTAGACCCCAGGGCACTGACAGTATACATGGACTAGGATTCTAACACCTGACCTCAATGACCCCAACCCTTCTACTAGACCCCAGGGCACTGACAGTATACATGGACTAGGATTCTAACACCTGACCTCAATGACCCCAACCCTTCTACTAGACCCCAGGGCACTGACGGTATACATGGACTAGGATTATAACACCTGACCTCAATAACCCAGCCTTACCACAAGGCGGTGACATCTACCACCTAGGGGTTGATGGGCATATCATTTTAAACATAATGGCAATCTAGTTGACATTGTATTATTCAAACAGATTATACTCCCAACGTAAATGGAATAAAGTTGAGGAGTAAGTAGATATGGCATGTGCGTCAGCTCACCAAGCAGGCAGTGGGGAACTTCGAAGCCAAGATGCACATAGTGCCACTGACAATAATCTGGGGAAAGGAACACAAACATGTCCACAAGACCGAACCCAAACACACATTTAACCAATAGTGTTTTTTGTTTATGTGATTACCACTGAAATTATACATTTGTTATATTTCTCTAATCAAATTTACCATTCCACCAAGCCAAAAAGGAGTCTGTGTCCCTTCAATCAGTGACCAATTGCCTCTGGTCACTAGGACTGCTCCCAAGCCAATGTTGAGCATTCCCACCAGGATCTGAATAGTCTTTTGGAGAAACGTGATCATTTTAAATAACTTGCCGTCTCAAACAACATTAATTGAACGAATGTGTTGTGGTGTGCATTTGGGTTTTCCTATACTTGTAAGGAACATCAGGCAATGTGTGGACATTCCGCTTGTCCTTCCTTATAAAAAAGGCCATTTAGGTTAACGATTAGAATTATAGGATAGGACGATCACATTTCAGTAATATTTAGAGCTAGGACAACAACAAGTACAGTAACAGGCATGTGCGTGTGTGTGTGTGTGTACCCACCCCCAGAATTAACTGGGAACTCGACTGGAGCTTCTTCAGTGTCTGTGACACACAGCATGCCGGGGTGTAACACAGGGTCCCGATGATTTGACACAGCAGGGGCACAGCACTTCCTTCTTTAGAGTTCAGGGTGATCACAGTCACGCCTTCACCTTTGGTCACACTCACTGACATTCTGGAAACTCTAGGTACCACCGTTCTAAATGGAGACAGAACAATAATCCAAATAATAAAATGCCTTTTTTTATTAGCACAGATTTTTTTGTGGAAAGTTTCTCTTGAAAACAAACAATTTATATTACTGATACATCTTTATCAGAATCCATCTTACAAGATAAAGTATTCATGGCAAACGAGAAGTCAAGTACAAAGAAATGCACCCATAACATCCCTGGATACGCTGTCAAAACAAAATGCTGTCAAATGATAACATAACACTCCTTTGATGTCATTACAGGTTTAATCAGGTAGGTTGTGATATTTACACATTATTATTGTTAAAGAAACATAGCCGTCCGTGGCCAGTATAGCAATCTCAAGGAAAGCTGTCGATGAGCTATGGGAACTAAAAGGTTAAGTTATTTTAACTTAGTTACTTGTTCCATCTTACAATTTGCTGGGAACAACAAAAAGATGCTTTGATGCATATCTTGTTTTAAGCCCACTCAAGAAACTATCAGAAGTTTCCGATAAACGTTGTATGTGCGTTCCATTTTGTTTTTAGGACTGTAATCGCATTTTAAAAATGACAATTGAGCTCCGCACAAAGTTCTTGGTTACTAAAATTCTACACAGTGCACTACATTTCTGTTAATGTGAGAAATAAAGCACTGAATCTTGTCTTAACTTTTAATATTTTCAAAATATACAATTTTTACAGCTTTTGTAATCTGGTTGACCAAAAGTGGATGAAAGGCAGTGCATATATCTAATAACGAAAATGTTTTATCTAAAGACATTTTGTATAATCAATATATTGTTTATTCCACTCCAGAATGGTAGCGTTGATTCATTTCAGAGAAGTGAACTCACCAGTTCCAGCCTCTACAGGTCCTGTTTGATCAGTATCAGGTTCTGACAATGGAGTATGCTTGTTGTTCTTTACAGGAAAGTGCGTAGTATGTTGGGTTCAGCATGTCTGAACTATTTCCCATAAACACCTCCTCCTTAGCTTGAAGAGGAAATGAGAGCTTAACCCTTCCCGCACTGAAGAATTCTCTGGCAGACCTGTACACAATAATACACATCCCCATAAAAGGACTTTACTACTGCTTTTTCTATTTACATTACTTTATTTGTAATAATACAGCAGGCAGGGGAAAAGAACTAACATGTTACAGTGCCAGATTGTTGTTTTAAGGAACATTCTCTATTTTAAAACTAGATATTCAGTAGTTGTTCTGAAAATAGAGGCCAAGTTAAACTGTAATCCATTGTGAAGTTGTCTTTAGAAAGCCGTTTCAGCCATCTTTACCCATGGATAGCTAACAATCAATTGAAGTAATGTGAGCATGTAAATATTGCATATTTGGGTTGAAGTCACCAAATGCTGATTTGGCCATGAAGAAATTAAACACCACATTGCTTCTAACGTTGACCTAGTAATGGTTAAAGCGTGCTAACGTTTGTGATTGCCGTTTGAAAAAAAGAAAAGGATTGATGCGTTTGTCTTGGCTCATAGACTACTACAGGGCCCCGTCTCCCCTAGTGATCTGCGTCTCACAAGCAGTCCGGGCCCCCTGGCAGACGGGGGCCCCAAGCGGCCGCTTATGTTGCTTACGCCTGGGGCCGGCACTAGGAACCATTTAACAGAAACCTGAAAAATCTTCCTTTAAGAGTGCATAGTAACACCATATTTTTTATCAAAATCATCAACAGCTATTTGCTTGTGTTGTCATACTATTCTAACACTCAATTTCGAGATTAGCAACCAAGAAAGGTATGCCACGTACTTGAGGAATAAAACGTATTTGAGCAAGTGCTTCAGTTATGACTCCCAAGCTGTGCACTCTATCAATGACTCCATTTAACTTTCACTGTGTGAATGAGGTCAACACCAGGAACGCCCATGGCAGTCGCCCCGAAGGATGCCCCGGGGTGGTCCCTGGAGGACGGCAGATACCGAGTCAGGGGGACATCCTTCCATCACCTTCCGGGAGTTAGAAACATGCCCAAAAGGGTTCCTGTGCCAGTGCCACTGGAATAGCGCCGGATTAAATTGTCTTCGCCGCAATTGCCAGAATCTTGTATCAAATGTTGGATTTTTTTTCTCCCAAAGTTCAAAGTCCCCCTTGCTGTTCGACAATGAATTACTTGTTAGTAGACAACCCAGTGCATGACATACAGCTAGGCACATGGACTAGTCCAGACAACACATGCCAGCCCTGACGCTCTGCAGTTAAAGAGCATAAAGAGCCAGAGATGAACTTGTCATCAATTTCTTCAATCCAGCCAATCTTGTAGTACTGTGGGAGTTGGAGTCCTCCACTGTTATTTAAAAGGTTGCCTTTTTCCTTTCCTCGGCAACATGCCCTAAAAGTAAATCATAGACCTAAATCATAATTTGTAACGCAGATGTGTTTAGGGGTTGTGAATGGTTTATTTTCTTATTTGTTTACAATAAAACAAAACTCTCGGTGCTCTAGCCAATCAGCCTACTCTTACCAAAGTCACCTTTTTCTGGAATTGTTTTGGCATTTATGTAAATGTATTTATATTATATTAGGTTCAAGCAAAAGGAATAATAAATCCTTAAACAATAATTACATTAAGATGGGACAATCTCTAGAACATGCGTTTCAGAATATTTGCAATAAACTGCCCCATAAAAAAAGGAGGGAATATGTAATCGTCACAGCAGAATGCCGAGTCAATTTAACTTCCGGGATATCAATCGGTCCAGCCAGTGCGGGGCTGTGAGCACTGGTCCCACTAGAGGATGTCGGGCCCTCACGGAGGCTGTTTTTGACAGTTTGGTGAGAAACATGCATCGCTGTAGCCCGCTGGAAGTCATTTTGTTGGGCTCTGGCAGTGCTCCTTGTCGCACAAAGGAGCGAATACTTTTACTGCTACTGGGTTGAAGCCCTTCTAAGGCCCTGTCCAGTTCTCATGTAACCGCCCGTTTCTGGCATCTCTCTCTGTACTGGGAGATGCAACAAACCGCTTGCGACAGCACGTATGGATGAGCCATCCTAGATGGGATGCAAGTACAATCTCATGCTACCAGTAGTGACATCAATCCTAGCAGTACACAACTAGAAAGTTGTCAGAAAAAATAAGGAGAGGAATTGTCTGTGGCCACCACCCGCAAAACCACTACACTTTGGGGTGTTGTCTTGCTGCTTGCACCTCCAGTGCACCTGTTGTCACTTTCATTTGCACCAAAACAGGTGACATCACTTATGCTTCCTAACTGGACAGATTCATATCCCTGAACTTTAATTGACTGGGTGTTATAATGTTATGTGTTTCGTAATTTTTTATAGTAGTGTATTTCTGTGTGTCCTATATTTCATTTTAGCATTATTTAACCAAGCAAACTTACTAAAAAGCAATTCCTATTTACAGCATAAACCTGGGGAGAATGTAAAGGGGAGGGTTAACTGTTTAAAATTTTAGTTATTCCTTATTTTGAGATGTTGGGTTCTCCTCCATATCAGAGGTAGAAGAAATAGATTTTTATCTGCAAGAAATTTAGAACTAAACTTTACTGATAGAGATCCACATTTCCGAAATTGGATCTACTCTGACTTTGTTTAAACAATGAATAACGATAGACAAGAGACACAGAGCCCAGCCCCTAGTCCGTGATAACAGAAGGGGAGAGACTGCAGTGCCACTAACACACTAACAAAAGTGGCAACTTTCAACACTGAAAAATGTAGACACACGGGTGTTGAGTGAAACCAGTCGACACTAGACAGTAAACAATCCTGGAGACTTACGTAATTCAAGAGAAAAGTGCAATCTGAACCATAGGAGTAGATCTATTACAGACAAGCATGAAAAGTACAGAATGGTATATAGAAAAATTTTGATTCAGATATTTTTTTACTGTGCCCTCCATAAGTACTGGCAGAGTAAAAATTGCTGTTTTGACATACACTTAAGGCATATCAACATAATATTAACAGTTTTGAGTCTGATCCATTGACAACACTAAACTCATGGTATCATCCTTTGCCAAGTCTGATGTAGGGTGTGCTGGGAGAAGAACCTAGCTCCATTTTAACCGTTGAACAAACTTCCCAGAACTACAAAGCTATCCTTATTCCAGGATGCAGTAGGATCCACGCTCCTGGAATGGCGTAGTAAAAATGGTTATTACAGACATACAAGGCACATTTGTTTAACACAGCATGGTAATGAAGTAGGACTTACAAAGAAAAATACATTTAGAATTTACACATCATGTGTGTTTTAATCAAACTGTTAAAATTGTATTTCTCTTTTAATGTCATGTAAAGCACATTGAATTGCTATTATGTATGAATTGTGCTATATAAACAAACTTGATTGATCATAATGACCTTAACTGGAAACTCTAGTGTGAAGATACAAAAGTTACAATCCAACTACTTCACATTTTTTGCCCAACTCTACCATTGTAACAGTTTGTGATGAACCTAAAGGGTTAGTCTGTTTATGATACCTAAAACAAAATCATTGACAAAAACAACCTCTACAACAGAACGGCAAAATTAAGGTGTATTTGTCAAAATGTAAGATGTGAAAAATGATCCAAAACACACTGCAGAAGCAACCCAGGAGAAAAGTGGAATATTCTGCAATGGCCGTATCAATCACCGGATCTCAACCCAATCGAGCATCCATTTCACTTGCTGGAGGCAAAGGCGGAAAGACCCACAAACAACTGAAGACAGCTGCCGTTATGGCCTGGCAAAGCATCAGAAAGGAGGAAACCCAGTCTTTGTGAAAGTACATGGGTTCCAGACTTCAGGCAGGCATCGCCTGCAAAGGATTCTCAACAAAATATTGAAAATGAACTTATTATTTATGATTATATTCGTTTGTCCAATAACATTTAAGCACCTGAAAATGGGGGGGGGGCTGAAAATGGTTGCAATTCCAAAAATGTGTGCTTGATAGTGTCGTTCAACCCCTTGAGTTAAAGCTGAAAGTCTCCATTTGAAATTAATCTTGACTGTTTCATTTGGATTTTATTCTAGTGCCATACAGAGACAGAATTATGAAAATTGTACCCATGTTCAAATATATATAGACCCAACTGTACATTCCTGGTAGCAGACAAACCGGAATGTAAATAAGTTACAGGCAGCAAGAGGGTTTGAGTTGGAGTGTGTGTGTGTGTGTGTGTGTGAGAGAGTGAGAGCTGGGCAAAGCAGCACAGAGTACCGGTAAAAAGGGCAGCAGAAAGCCGGTGTGTAAATGAGGGTGGGGTAAAGGGTGAGGCGTAGCAGCACAGAGTACCGGTAAAAAGGGCAGCAGAAAGCCGGTGTGTAAATGAGGGTGGGGTAAAGGGTGAGGCGTAGCAGCACAGAGTACCGGTAAAAAGGGCAGCAGAAAGCCGGTGTGTAAATGAGGGTGGGGTAAAGGGTGAGGCGGAGGACAAGGTAAAAGTATATTGGGACTTAGTTCCTGAAAATTATACAATACATGCAGACAATATTACTACGATCACTTACCACATTCTTACCAATAATTGTTAGGAGGGAAAGTCGTGGCGTGATCAGGAAACAGGAAAGGCAGTAGACGAAAATAAGGCTGCTTATTATTGTATTTGGCAACACACAACAGAACAAGTATTACTAAAGAGCTTGATTCTCGGGCCCTAAAGACCAATTGCGTAATCTTGGTGTTCTAATAGACTGACCTCACGTTCTCCAGTCAAATCAAAACGGTCACCAAAACAGCATTCTATCATCTTAAAAACATAGCTAGAATCAAGGGCATGCTGTCCCGCAAAGACCAAGAAAAGCTTATCCATGCTTTTACCTCTAGTAGAGTTGACTACTGTAACGGGCTCTTAACTGGACTTCCCAAAAAGACTAAAAAAGCTGCATTCAAAATGCTGCAGCAGGAATGCTCACCGGGACCAAGAGAACAGAACATTACTGTGATTCTTAAATCTTTGCATTGGCTTCCAGTCAGTTATAGAATAGATTTGAATGTGATGCTTTTAGTCTACAAATCACTGAATGGTTTAGGGCCTGAATACTTCTCGGATATGTTTGAAGAATATCAACCAAACAGGCCTCTAAGATCTATGAATTCAGGCCAGCTAGTAGAGCCCAGAGACCAAACAAAACATGGTAAAGCGGCATTTAGTAGCTATGCAGCACACAACTGGAACAAGCTACCAGAAGATCTTAGACATGCTCCAAACCTATCCATTTTCAAGTATGGCTTAAAATCACTCCTGTTTTCACGTGCTTATGACTGAGGGCTTGACCTCATAATGTGTCCTATAGTTTAAGAGCCACATGGAATCCCTATACCAGACTTTAATATTCATAACTATTTTCAAATCCTTCATTTTCCTTTTACCTTTTATCTCCATTTCTTTTTTAATTTGTATTTCTCTTAATGTCCTGTAAAGCGCATTGAATTGCTTTTGTGTATGAATTGTGCTATATCAATAATTGATTGATATTATACTGAGCTGGAAGTAGTGGATTTCAGGTGGCGAAAATGCTAATCTGGTCCAGTTAACCAAATCTAAACAGAACAATAGCCACGTATTTAAAGGCACCATTAGAACAGAACTGGTTTCCTGGCTGGCAGGCATTGGGCCAGGAGACCCAAATGTGTAACGCGGAACACGCAGGGACCAGAACAGGGATTAACACAAGCGGGGTGAAAAAAAAAAACAGGAACGAGGCAGGAGGAAAAATACACTCGAGAAAAATGGTCTGGCAAACAAATGACAGACCCAAACAGAACTAAAAGCAGTAAAATGTACTACAACTGTTGAGCTATTGAAAGAAAACCACATACCTCAACAGGCGGGGCACAAAACGCAACTGAATCTGTGTTAATCTGGCAGGAAACAAGTGGAAAAACCAGGACTTAAATAGCTGGGTGCTGAGGAGGGGATATGTGGCAGGTGCACCTAATTAGCAAGTGGGTGATAATACGGGGAATGGCATGCGTAAGTCCAGAGTACTACCAGGGGAACAAAACAATAGGGACAAAAGCCCAGGGGCGTGACAGTACCCCCCTTCCACGAGCACCACCTGGTGGCCGCCTGGGACGGCTGGGGTGCGACTTTTTGGCAACGGCCTATGTGGGCCTGGTGGGAGGGTACAGCAGGGTTCTCTTCTTGGGCATAGGGATGGCTGATACCCTAGGGGGCACGGAAACTGTGATAATCCCAGGAGTTGTTTACTACGGTGTTTTGGGCATACTCAACCCAGGACAGGTACATGCTTCAGGTGGCAGGTTGGGCCGAGGTAACGCTGCGGAGAGCCGTTCCCATCTCCTGGTTCACCCGTTCCGTTTGTACGTTGGTCTGGGGGTGGTACCCTGAGGACAGGTGGGCCGTTGCCCCGATGGCCTGGCAGAAGGCCTTCCAGGCCTGGGATGTGAATTGGGCTCCACGTCAGAAACAAGAGAGACCATGTATGAGAAACACATGGGACACCAAGAGGTCTGCCGTCTCTCGGGATGAGGGGAGTTTGGGCAAGGCCATCTTCAGGGATGAAGTGGGCCGTCTTCGAGAACCGGTCAATGATTGTGAGAATAGTGGTCATTGCCATTAGAGAGGGAAAGTCTAGTGACGAAATCCAATGCAACATGACACCAGGAGCGACTCGACACAGGTAGAGGGCGTAACAAACATTTTTGTTTGAACTAAGGCGGAACTCAGAAGGGGTAGAGGGTATTTGTTACGTGTGGTGATGAATGCAGGGCACAGGGATCCATTCTTCTTTACACAAAGAAGAACCCGGCCACCAACGGAGAAGAAGAAGGATGAATGATGCCTGCAGCTATGGAGTCTTGTATGTACTTTTTCATAGCATCTGTCTCTGCTCTGGAGAGATTATAAAGCCTTCCACCGGGAAGGACTGCACTTGGGAGCAGGTCAATAGCCAGATCATAAGGGCTGTGGGGGAGGGTAAAGACAGAGCACTCTGCTTACAAAAGACCCCGGCGAGGTCCTTATAGCGCCGGGGTAACAAAGACAGGTCAGGGGACTCAGCGGTGACAGGGGGCTTGGAATCCGTGGGGTGCACCGCACCAAGGCAACCCTGGGAACACTGGTGTCCCCACTCCACAACTTCGCCGGTGACCCAGTCCATGTGGGGATTGTGTAACCGTAGTCAGGGATGGCCGAGGACCAGGGGGGACAGAGGGCTGTCTCTACTTAAAAGACTGACAGGGTCTCTTGGTGGTTTCTGTCGAGAACAAGGCGCAGTGGAGCGGTCTGATGTTCACCACCGGGTCGGTGTCCACCCCTAACTGTCTGGCCAACTCACAGTCCAAAAGGTTGCCTTCCGCTCCCAAATCTACAAGGATCGTAAGGGGTACAGAAGGGGTTCCCCAGCTGAGAGTGGCGTTGAGGACAGGACGTGAGGTCCTCCTGGGTTGCCGGCTCGTTCCGGAAGGCCAGCTTGTCCTTCATGTTCTCAGTAAGAACGCTGAGGAAGGCGCCCTACAGGGCAACGTCGTTCCACCCACTCTCGGCCGTAGTCTGCTGCGGGCACCTTGATGGAGGGACGGGAGACAACGTCTGGCCAACGCCCAGGCGAATGCCTTCCCTGACAGGGCGCCAACAACAGAAGCAATGTGGGATCTGTCGGATGGATAGGACAGGGGCTGCTGCTCAAACACAAGGGAGCACAGCAGGAGGAAGGGCTTGTATCGGCTTGCACAGAATGTGGAATTCAGGTCGCCTAAAGGGGGCGTGCTTGGAGGCTCTCCAGTTCACCAGGTTTAAACACACCCATCGTCAAACAGTTAGATGAGTGAGAACCTAAGAAGTCTGGGATCCAGCGTCAGACCAGAAAAACTGAGATTTTGTTTCCCATACGCCACAAACACATACCCCATGAGTAGTTATATTTCAGTAGAACCTTTTGTAGTAAGAATGGAAAGTGAAGGAGGAAACGCTTTACGGCAGAGAGACAGGGGAAGTTGTGTTTTAGGCACACCAATACACAAGTTCAAAAGACAAGAGGATTTATTAGTTCAATATTTGTGGAGACTGTAACTTAAGTAATTAAACTAAAGAAAATTAAGTAAACGATGTTCCAAGTACTTGTTAAATGTTGTTTGAGTAATTCTTGTATAACTAAGGTTGTTCCGTTGTTTTGAGAAAAACGTAAGACAGAGGCTTTTTAGGCACAGAGAAGGAACTGTTGGCAGTCATCTCAGACAATGTAAGGGTCAGATAAAGAAAATGTTGGCAGTTAGCCCAGAAAACAGGGAGTGGTAGTATAACATAAGATAGTGATGTTAGGGCCACCGGAAGAAATCCGAGCAAAAAGATTTTCCCACATGAGAAAGATGAACAGAAAAGAGGAACAGAAAATTTGCAACAAAATGGCCTAAAGAAGGGACATTTCATATCTTAGTTTGTGAAGAAATGGACACAATCACAAAAATTATCAAATCAAACTGAAAAACGAATGGGGGAAAAAGAGAGTGTAGTAATAAAGCTATTTTTAGCAGAGGGCAAGGGTCAGCAGGAGAGCATGTCCAGAGCTAGAAGCATGTCCGGTCATAGTAAGCACTTTAACATTTGAAGGAGAAATCAACGAAAAGCCCAGGCCGGCTACTTCAGTCCGAGCTATGTCTTTTTACACGTGACATTTGCCATTTCTCCGTGCGGCAAACATCTCAATAGCAATACACTATAGAAGCCCGTAGGGGACTATATTAAAATAATCATGCAATTTCACAAATGCATTGTTATTTTCAATATATGTAATTGTTATTTGGGACAATATTCAAATGAAAATGCACCTAGTCATATGGACGCTGGCATTCCTCCGCAATATCAATATTAAAATAGACATACATCGCTGTCATCGTGTGCGTTAACCATTATATTGAAATGTTAATGCAAATGATGACAGTGGCTTGGCTTGTACGGAAAGTTATCGCGTTGGCTGATCAGCTCGAATCAACCTCATCTCGCCAACAGAGGCTCGTGAGAGAGCTGAGCAACTATCTGAGATTTTTGCATTAATGTTTGAATATAATTCATGTTTTGATTACTGAATGTTTACCATAGATAGTTCTGTGATCAGCTGAAATATCATTGTTGCAAGGCTTTAAAATGCTGCATACGCTTACACTCGCAGCTGATTAATGTTTTCAATAGGTTTGAAGAGACTTTTACTTCCACTCAGTCAAAAAGGGAAGGAGATGTTTGTTTCCCCAATCTGTGGGCATTGTTTCAAGTGACTGAATTGATTTCAGCTCTTTTTACAAGAACTAGCTCTCCTCCTCATCTTCCATGAACAGGTATTGAGTGTGGAGCTCATTGTGGCCCATAGGGAAGATATATAGAACTATTTTTGTTTTCCTCATATACTTACACATGGTAAATGTATTGAGTTAAACGTATAAGATAAATTAACTCTGATAATCAGTATGTACTCAATCAAAATGGTAAGACAGCGTACTCAGTAAATATAATCAACTATAAAACTGTATAATGGAACAAGTGTGATGTATGAACAGACTATAGTTCACAGGGCACCAATGGCCCGATAACCCTTTTAACTATCCAAAACTGACACCACCAACATTTCACAGGTCAAATAACAGATTTGTTAGATAATGGTGGGGATACCAGGGAGAGCAGCATAGATGTAACATATGAGATGGCAGAGTGAAGCAATACTAGATAAAAAACTGTACAAATATGTTTGGAGAGCATTAAGGCAGTTGTTTCTGCGTATCAACTCGGCTTGGTGATTTTCATTGAAGTCTATTTTGATTCCACCACTTCTGAAGTTCTTCCATTTCTACTGAAAAAAGTATTTTCAACAACATGTCAAGCATAGGTGCAGTGGTGCCTCCAGGATTGTTGTATGGGATGGCTAAACGGGGGCAGTAAACATGTTGGGGTGGCACACCACAAAGCTATACATGCCTCAATCAAACGGCAGCCAGTAATGTCTTTTGGCATTGCCATTAACACTGTGAGCATATAACGTTATAGGATTCAAAACAATACTCACATTCACTGTGTGGACTAAAGAGAGTAGAAACAAATTCACTGTGCATGTTTGATTAAGTTTAGTTGGGGAGGACAGTCTTTTTTTAGCACTGCCCCCCCCTGCCACTGCATAGGTGGGGCTCCCTGTTGCTACCCACCTGTAGGGCCTTATCAGGCCTGATCATATTTCTATTCATGAATAGACGTGACGCATCTGCCTCCCAATTGTCCCCCCTCATTCCCTCCCTCAGGGAACAATGGTTATTGACATAAACCAAGGCTTTAATATTTCACTTAGATAAATAATTTCACTTAGGTATATTCTGTTGCCAAAACAATCCATTGATCATCTTTTAACACATGACCATACACCCTACACAATCCAGAGTAAATTATATTTACACAAAGGACACAATCTTGTAATGTTGTACCAATTACATACTTTTCCCTGTAACGCTTAAAGCATAATAATTATATTGAACACTTTAAACGTAATAATATTTTGTTTGTGACTCAGACATATATAACGTCTTCGCGTTATCTGTCCCTCAGTCGGTACCTTGGTGCAACTTTTTTCGCTTTCTGCTGTGCCATTGACCTGATTAAATTTATTACTATTGTGATTCAAAAAAACAAAACTCATTGCTTTTTAATGAATGTAACCCTATGCAAGTTCAAAGGTTTTTGTATAAAATCATATTTTTCTTTATTATAAACGATGAATTCTAATGACATAAAACAGCGTGTGGGCATTGGTCAGGCGACACCAGACAGGCTCTATTCCCCCTCCGTTTAAGGATTTTGCTATCGATACCAGACACGCAACTCGTAGTCAAGAGTTTGCTAAATCTTTGTATTGCACTTTTAGACTAACAATAGTAGCAAAAAAACATGTGACTATAGTAAGGCATGCGCCTACATGCTGGCAAAATGCAATGACACCCCAAACCACTAGACTTCAACGTAAAAAAAAACTCAGGTAATACTGCTTACATCTCAGCTTGAGAATATTGTTAGTTCAGTGTGATGCAGTGAAGTTGACGAGGAATAAAGATGGCGGAGAGCAGCGGCACAGATCCAACTGTGGATTCCAACGTTGTTGAAAATGCTGCAGAAGACAGGACCATGATTGTGGTCACTGTAAAAACACCGAAAGATAAAGAGGAGATTGCCATCTCGGAGGACTCTTCTGTCGCACAGGTATTCACATCCTTTCACAGTGAATACTTGCAAGTCATGCTGTCGCTACTAGCAAGCATGAATTCAGGCTAGTAGCTTTGTAAGCTAACTAACACACACTACCTACTTTTGATATCCAACAAGTTAGAATATGACGTCTAGTGGGGTAGCTATCCTAAATTATTAGCTTACCTATCGTTCTGGTCACGACGCTACCTAATTTGTACATTATCGGTAACGGTAACTGTGTAAATACATCTGTACTACTACTGCGCGTTCGTTGGGTTAGCTTCATATCTAAAGTATTTCCCCAAGTCAACAAGCTAGCTCACTTGCTAGGCGCATCTAGGCTACCTAACTTTAACCGCTAACCTGCTAGACTCGTCGGAGTACCTGGTCATTGCAAAAGCCAGTCGGGAATCTTATGGCTTGCGGCATGATCGCTTATGTTTTTGTGACATGCTAAACAATTGCGTTTAAATCCATAAAAATAAAAGCTAGAGCTACATTCACTTAATGTTAGCATGACTGACTAGATTAGCAAGGGGGGCGTGGTGAGGATTTCTTGTTCATGATCAATAGCCCAGAACTCTGAATCATTTGTATGTAGTTATCCTCTTTCCTTACGCCTATTATGTTACATGCATAACTTTACAGTTTAAAGAGGCGATATCAAAGAGGTTTAATGCCAAGCTGGACCAGCTGGTGTTGATTTTTGCTGGCAAAATCTTGAAGGATGGGGACACACTAAACCAACACGGCATTAAGGATGGACTCACTGTTCACCTTGTCATCAAAACCGCTCCCAAGTAAGCCCACGTTGGTTCCGTTCTTTTCCCCCAGTTGTCCAATTGTAGCATTGGATGTGTGATGCAGGTTTATGATGGCTTGTTTGTTTCTGTAGGGCCACAAGTCCAAGCACACCTCAGAACTCAGCATCCAGCTCTGGGGCTCCACAGGTCGACAGCAGCAGTTCCGCCCCGAGTCCAGTGCCCAATGCCAGCACGCCACCAGGCACCGGGCCGACGCCAGCCACGCAGCCGCCCAACCCACTGAGTGAGTGAGCAAGTCCCCATTCACATTATAACGTTCTGCATGTCTTGTTGTGTGTGTCTTCCTAGGAGGGAGGAGCTAGCCACATTCTTAAACCTGTTGGCTTCAACTAGCTGGTGTGCTGTGAACATTTTTTTTTTTTTACTTTGAATAGTCTATTGGTGTAATTTACTGATTAACCGTAACGAGCCCTATAAGAATATCCATAGTGAAACTGAGTTTTAACGTGTCTGTAAACTCTACGTCCAATCTTACCATGTTCACATGTACTTGTGTTCTACCGTTGGTTCATTTTAATCTCCCATCAAGATATGAACTCTAAAATGCTCATTCTTATTTGTTGAAAATCCCTGCAAGTGGATGGGAGGAAGGGAGGAGGGGCTGGTGAAACATTTCAATAATAGCAAAATAGCAATGCGTGTTTGTTGTCCTTATCAAACGGCTGAAATCTTCATACTAATTCATTTCAAAAAGTAGGAAGGAACTTGTATATATGGCCTTTTAAATCCCCTCACCGTCTGCTTAGGTGGTTTTGGCGACCTGTCTAACCTATCAGGCATGGGTATGGGCTCTGCCAATTTCATGGAGCTGCAGCAGCAGATGCAGAGACAGCTCATGTCCAACCCAGAGATGCTGTCTCAGATTATGGACAACCCGCTGGTGCAGAACATGATGTCCAACCCCGACCTGATGAGGCAGATGATAGTGACCAACCCTCAGATGCAGCAGCTGATGGAGCGCAACCCAGAGATCTCCCATATGCTCAACAACCCTGAGCTAATGAGACAGGTCCGGTCTGCAGCTCAAACATGGCGTGTGCTAGAGATGCCCTAGAACTTGTTCTGAGTAATCAGTGTGTGTACTGCCTTTGTTTACATCTCTTTAAACGAGCCGTTGATTGACGAGAACTTTACTTCGATCACATTCGCGCATCGTTTGTTTATTTGTTTAAGCTGTAGTTATTTGTGCCGTTTGTTTTTGATATATTGCTTATATCAGTGATTCACAACCCTTTTCAGTTATTGTAACAGTAACTGAATCTGCATGGAGTTTCCCTTAAGTACTCCCTCATGTGCATTTAGTTTTTTTTAAATATTAAATCTAGTTATCGTTTAGGAGAGCCCCTTTTGCAAAGCATTGAGCGGAATGGATGTAAGAAGACTTATGCCCAGATGAATACTTTATCTTGCTACATCTCTCCAGACTATGGAGTTGGCAAGGAACCCAGCCATGATGCAAGAGATGATGCGTAACCAGGACCGGGCGCTTAGCAACCTAGAGAGCATCCCTGGGGGCTACAACGCTCTCCGGAGAATGTACACCGATATCCAGGAGCCTATGTTTAGTGCTGCTAGAGAGCAGGTACCTTCTCTTTCTGAGGATACTATATGTAAATATGCAGTTGTTTTGAACCAAGTAAGCTTGTGACTTACTCCATTTTCTCATTCGTTATTAACTATAGTTTGGAAACAATCCCTTTTCTGCTTTGGGGGGCAACTTGGATTCTGGCGTGCAGCCCTCCAGAACAGAGAACCGGGAGCCCTTACCAAACCCCTGGGGCCCCCCGGGAACAACCCCTTCAGAGAGCATGGGGACTGGCTCCTCTACGACAACGTCACCCAATGGAGGGACTGCCCCAAGTGTCTCCAGCCTCCCCAACCCCCTGGGCATCAGCGCCTCCGGTCTTGGCAATGGTACAACCTCATCCTCCAGTAAAAAACACCTAGCCGTTGGTCCACTGCAAACTGGGTTTTCCCTTACCCCTGTTATCATTAAAACACTTGTGTTTCTCTCCGCCCCTGTATCTGTCCAGGAGTGTTCAGCAGCCCGGGCATGCAGAGCCTAATGCAGCAGATCTCTGAGAACCCCCAGCTGATGCAGAACATGCTCTCTGCTCCCTACATGCGCAGTATGATGCAGTCGCTGGCCCAGAACCCTGACCTCGCCTCACAGGTCTGCAAAACTCTGCTGATGCAAAGGACCAGAAACCGGAACTTCTATTTTGTTGCAACTGGGAACAGATTAGCTCCGCACTTTTGGGGATATAATTGATTTCCCCAATGATTATTCCTGCTCCTGTATCATCACACATGTAGTCTATGCCATGTCTTCGTGAAGTAACTCCCAGAATATTGGGAGTTGGACGATTGTGGAACGCTTTCCTTATAGGAATCCGCTTCTGCTCGCAGTTCTTTGAATAAACCCTGACTCACGTAGTCCGCTTAGTGCTTTTAAAAAGAAATAGCTATGCCTTGACCATTCCACTATATTATTTGTGTGCTAATTGGCTGTACCACATTAGTTTTTCTCCCATCTTTTTTAATACAGAATTTGGATTCTGTGCATCATTTCCCTGACTCATCAATTCTTCCCTAATTGCTCTCTATTGTCCCTCAGGCCCGGCTTGGTTTCAGACACATTTGGGAAAATGTTTATACCCGATTTTAAATCTGAGAAGTTTTTCCATAAGCATGTTAAGGTCATGATAATATAGTGAGTTTGCTAGCTATTCTCAGCTAAAGTGTCTTTTCTAGTTTATACTATTTGCTTAGTCCTTTTTTATTCCTTCAGGCAATGATGAACAACCCCCTGTTTGCCGGAAACCCCCAGTTACAGGAGCAGTTGAGACATCAAATGCCGGTTTTTCTCCAACAGGTAAGACTTTTCTTCAGTTAAAAAAAAATAACTTTGAGAAAGAGGACCAACAATTCTGGAATATACCAAGTGTCCCCACTACTTGGCTGAAGAGACACTCAGTCATGACCATGTTACAGATGCAGAATCCTGAGGCTCTCTCTGTGATGACCAACCCTCGGGCCATGCAGGCTCTCATGCAAATCCAGCAGGGCCTGCAAACCTTACAGACGGAAGCTCCCGGACTCATGCCCGGGTAATGTACAACCTGCTATCCAGCTGTTTCCCTTACGATTGTTTTCCTGCAGGGATGGTAGATGTATTGGGATGTTGGTAATGATCTGAGTCTAAGTGGTTACACCTGGGGGATGTCTTGTTCTAGTAATGTAGACATTACAATTAGGGAAGCACAACTAACAAAACGTCTCGGCTGATACCGAAAATGGATATTCGTGTACCACGATAGGCCGACAACAGCATGTGCATACATACAGTTTTGTCATTATTTTAATCTGCCCTAGAATAAAAAAAGTGTTATGAAAACTAAGAAAAGACTGGTCCACATCAATGTCTATAAAGCTGTCATCAATTGCCAACTTTATACCGAATATGAGAATGTAGGATCTCCACTGTCCTTCATACGGGACGAGAACAACCTGCTATAGGTCTTAAATGTTAAGCGCGTGGCCACATTTGTACCAAACTGTCGGTTCGCTCATTTTTCATCTAAAAACAATGTAAATGTATGAACATGGGGAAACGTGCCACACCTGTCCTGTATACATTTGCTTTTATTTATAGTTTATTGGAAACTTCAACTCAGTTTTTTTTTTTTCTTCAGTTTGGCTCCTGGTGGGATCCCAGTGGTCCCTCCGACCACCGGGGGCAGTGTGGCCCCTGAGAACCCTCCTCCCCAAACACAGGGATCGCATCCCAGCGCAGCCGTCAACCCATCCCAGCAGCATCAGCAGCTCATGCAGCAGATGTTACACATGTTTGCTGGAGGAGGCTCCACGGTATGTGTCTGAGTGGCAAACACTGTTTCAGACTTACTACTGGGTGACTAGCTTTTAAAAGTAAATGCACTATTACAAGAATGGGAAGTAGAAATCCCCTTTTCAAAACATTATCGCTGTGGTTTTTCTGCGGAGGCATTTAGTTCTCGGATGAGGGGGTTTTGAAACCCACTTGAGTCCACTCATCCATGCTGCTGTTAGAGGGTTTGCATGTTCTCCATGTATTCCATTCTAACTGAACTAGAGTGTGTTTTAATGAAGTGCACAGCAAATGAACCGCTTGGGAGAATGATCTGATTGGTCAGAAGTTAGATTCAATAATGAGTGGTGATGATGTTTGTGGGGCCTTACGACCACTCCCCCTCCCACATGACTGGCTTCGCTCCTCCCACCACATGCCAGACACAGACGCTGACCCCGGAGGTGCGCTTTCAGCAGCAGCTGGATCAGCTCGGCGCCATGGGCTTCCTGAACCGCGAGGCCAACCTGCAGGCCCTCATCGCCACCGGGGGAGACGTCAATGCTGCCATCGAGAGACTGCTGGGCTCCCTGCCCTCCTAACTTCCTGAGACCCCTGCCGTTTACTGGGGGGGGGGGTAGAGGGGCTACATGGGGAGGCCAATGCGGTTAAGGGCTAGTGTGGGTGATTACAGTGGAGCACAGTCCTCCGTCTCCAAATCTGACACGCCCCTCAGACTCAATTGATTTCCAATTACTGTTCATCTCTTTGCTGATCTGTGAATGAAAGAAAGAAGTGGGTCGAGTGGGGGTGTGCAGATCCCAGTGTCTGCTGGAGGCCTCTCAGAACAGCCCTGTGCACTGACTACAACATCACGGCCAATTCCCCTGTTTCTGAAATGACAGTGGTCTTCATGGATTTTATTTAACAGGTAACAAGAGTGTAACTTTTGGAGGAAAGAGGGTGTTTATATCAAAGGTCAAAGGAATTCTTCACTTTTGTGACAACAACCTGCTTGTTTTTACTTAATTTTACACTATACTTAATCATGCCTTGTTTGACTCATATTTATTGCAAGAGCTGTTAATGTTCCGTTCTGTTTTCTTTACCACTCTTCATCAATTGACCATCTGCTTTGATACTGTGTTGTTCTTTAAATTTAATAGACAGGGAACAAGTCTGTTGGATTCTTTGTTTATGCACTATAATATACCTGTGACTCAGATTTTTGCATCTACTTTTCAGCTTTTTGGGAAGGGATGGTTTTAGAATGGATGTTCAAGCGTGGTATACTTTGCTCTTCAATCAATGCTACATGCACATTAACATGATTATGGGTTAGAGGGTTTGGTTATGGGTTTGTAAGTGAAGACATTAATTGTTTTTAATCTCAGCCATTTTACATTAACCATTCACCTTTCAGTAACCATTTTGTGTGTTTTCATAGTTTCAGTGGGATAGTGCCTGATATGTTCAATGTAATCAAAATACTTTGAAATCAATAGCTTCAGAAAGTTTACTGTTTGGATAGTTTGTGAAAGCCATAGTTTAGTTGCAGACAGTACAAAAACTGTTCAGCTCTGCCTTTCTTGAAGACCCTTCAATCTGTTATCTCTTCTAATAATACCTTTAAGAATCAAGACTGTGTGCGTGCGTGCGTGTGTGTGTGTGTTGCTGGATCATTTTGTGCAGAAGGATGGTCTACTCCAGTAGTCTTATCTCCTGGTTCTGGAGGGATGATCTGTGGGTCCTGTGCTGAACCCACACTTTTTTGCCCTTTGCACCCTTGTATTCTTTACCTTAGATGTAAGAGAAATACTGGACTGGATTGGTGAGAGAGCTGTGGTGGCTCATGCTTACACTAATCTGCACCTGTTTGGCAAATGACTAATCAGAAATTGTGTGCAAGCCCAGCAGAAACGCATGATTGAGGTAACACACTGGATGAGTGCTTGGTGTTGTTGGGTCGCTGGTACCTGCTGACACCCTCTGCAGACTAGTGTGATGAACGCCAGGCTACTTTGTATGTTACCAAATGACAAGAACTTGATTTGGGTGCCTTTTATTAAGATTGTTGTGTGAGAGGGGAAAGTTATTTGGAAGCTCTAATGTAATAAATATTGACCTCTATTAATGGTAATTAAGAAATACCCTGGTTTGCCATTTCACCATAGTGAGGCTTGGATTTATATATTTTCTGATGACAAAAAGTGTGAATGTCTTTGATCATTTAATTACTTTACCTTTCATTGCACTTTGAAGGTCTTAGGGTCCAATGCTGAATTTGTAATGAAGTGGGGAATCTTTCCACCCTTGAGGTCTGACTCCCTGAACATTTATTTCTAATGTCACAGAATAAGGACATTTTCTTGAATGACGGCGTTGTTGACAGTTCAGTAAAATTATAAAACTTAAGAATCAGTTTATTAATGTTTTTGAACAATATCATTTCTTTAAGAATATTTGTATATCCTGTTTACAGAGGGGATTGTTGTTCATGAATTTAAAGCTCATAAGTGCATCCAACTCACGAGTTTACCAGATCTGTTAATTTGCAATTTCCCAGTGGTCCATGGTTAAAAGACTGATCTTATTGGTGAAAAAGCTTCATATTGGGAAAGAACTTTTTAGTTGCCAGTCAAAAGCGGGTTTAGACACAATTTTTGCTTTTACTGTACTTTGCAAATGTCTTAGGTAAAAGAAATGTAAGCCACTTATTTGGGAAGTAAGTATTTTCACGTGTGTGTTTAATATTTATTAACACTTACTACCGAAGTAAATATCCTTAATTCAAATTTCTGTCAGCTCAGATTTTGTGCTGTACTAAAAGTGAAATGTGCGAAGAGTCTTACTATAATAAGGTGTTATGATGCACAGTGATTTATAAGACACGTTTTTGGCCCAAAAGTAGTTAGAAATTGTTGTGGTTTACATACAACAAAACTCATAAAAACACGGCAGTCTTCCTGAAACTGGCTGATGACAAACAATGACAGTCCAACAAAAAGAAAATGCATGTTTTCGATTTTGGAAGGACGTTCCAAAAGAAGTGCAATCGACAACAGTCCATTGGATTTAACCTAAAGAAAATCATTCACTCTCATCAACAGCTATTCAACTAGGGCAGGGGTATTCAATTAAAATGTATAGGGGTCCAGTTAGACCAAATGACCTCAAGCAAAGGTCTGGAACATCACGTTATGATTCAGTGTCATACATATTGAAGTATTCTAGTAGTTGCATGTATGTATAAAACAGCTGACTCCCGAATAAACAAATTAATAATAATTTTAAATAATATGTATTCAGTTTTCATATTAAACTTAAATTATAAAACGATTTATAAGATGAACATTGAATTATGAATAATAAGTATTCTAATAATAACATAATTCTTTTCATTTCGAGTAAAATCGAGCCTGCATTTAAAAATATAATACTTAACAGAGCTTTTGAGTGGTTCATTTTAGACAAATCTCCCTGTATCCCTTTTTCTAATTTGTTAACTCGTTAGTACGTTGTTGGGCAATGTATGAATGTGTTACGATTTTGGTGGGTCGGTCCTGTTGGGCTTTTAGATCGTACATTTTCTGTGCCCTCAGTTCGGATTGGAGTGGGTAACTGTCCTCAAATGATGCGCGCTTTGTCTCGTAGTGGTACTTCATGTTGCGGCTTTTAATTATCGCCACGGCTCGGAACATATGAAAACATATTCGTTTTGAACTAACCCTGGTACGAATGAACATATAGGAGTCTGTCCACATTAAAAACTCTGTTTTCGCTGTCTCCTTTTCTCTTTCTAGAGCACGCCATGTGAACTAACTTCTTTCTGACCGATTTAGTTCCCCGACTATTAGGCTACTTCTCGTCTACCGTGTGCATGTGTGTGTATCACGCGAATAGAGGCCAAAGCACAGCATTGATTGGCTGAGCTTCACGTTAGGTGATTTACAAGGCATATGCAATTGGTTAGAGTTTCCTGGGCCGCTAAACCAGTGCGGTAAAAGCTAGAGACGTTGTGCAGGTTAAAATGGAAACTTTCGGTCAAAATGTATTAATTCTCAATATTATATCGGTTATATGTCCTGGGCCGGATAGGACACCGCCTGGACCCGGACCGGGGTAAATCTGCTCCAAGTATCTGTTTTCAGCTCTCTTGTTGTAGGTGTACATCTGATATACTACTAAAGAGGGACAGCTGGCCTATTTTGCGAGCCATTTCTGTTAGTGTCCTCACTAAGCCCCACCATCTTCAGACACCCTGAAATAACAGTGCAATTTGAACTATATGAGTAGGCCCTCTAAACAACCTCACAGCCAAGTTCCACAGATTTTTCCACAGACCGATAAAAATGCTTAATTTTGTTTTAAAAGCATTCCCCAAAACAACCAGACCCTCTTTGCTTTTTAAATAATCGATCCGTACATCGTCGTTCTATTAGAACCGAACGCGCTGAACAAAGCCCTGTTTTACGCAGAAAATGCAATTCCCACAATGCATTACAATTGTTATCAGGAAGTTGAAATTGTCAGCTGACTGTTGTGGCGTTGTTGAAGAGGACGCGACTGAATGATTAGAAGCGTTTTTCGGTTATTTCGAGTGAAAAATTTCGCTAATTCCAGCCATGTTGCGGCCGAAAGCGTTGACCCAAGTTCTTAGTCAGGCAAACACGAACGGGGTACAAAGCACATTGTAAGTAGAAGTCTTAACAAGTAACACAAGCATGTGATTTCTTCGTTTCCTCTACCTACCTACCTACCTATCTTATCTGTAAGTTATTAAACAGCGATGTTTAGATATGTAAGTCGGTAGGTTTAACTAAAACGTTGCTTTTGTCCCCCTTCGTAGATTATTAAACAACGAAGGATCTCTTTTGGCTTACTCTGGTTATGGGGACACTGACGCGCGAGTGACAGCTGCAATCGCAAGCAACATTTGGGCTGCATATGACAAGAATGGTCATCAAGCGTTCAACGAAGACAAACTGAAATTCATTTTGATGGATTGCATGGTCAGTGAGCTTGAAACCTATGGTCTAATGGTAGGCCCCGGTGCACAACTTAGCAAGAGGACAAATACATTAGATTGTCTAGTTTGAGAAACAGGTTCCTCACAGGTCCTCAACTGGCAGCTTTATTTAATTATTCTGGCAGGACCAAAAACGTTTCCCGTCAACAGAAGCAGTATATCATCTATACCAACTATTTTCTATTCAGGGTTTTGTGTCTTTTCATATCAAACTGGTTAGAAATTCCCCAGTGGCCCTCTGATGGCTACAAGTTTCTACCGAACTGTCAGTGCTGCCACCATGTTCTAGAAATGTAACTATCTAATGTAATACCTGGTTAAAAAGTGATGTTGTATTTTTGTTGATATCGAGGGACACATTCAATTCCTCAAATCTCATATAAACATGTCATCCTTCAGTCTTCAATCACACGCTCACTAAGTTATGCACCAGAGAAAATGTGTTATGCTCATAGTTTTATTGTAATTAAAACGTATGTTACAGACAAATCATACCTTGGTAACATCGTCTTCAACTGTCAATTTAATTATTTCTTTTTAGCTCATTCCTTTTTATCTCTTCTTCGCAGGAAGGCAGAGTGGCCATCACACGGGTAGCTAACTTACTACTGTGCATGTATGCCAAGGAGACTGTGGGCTTCGGAATGCTGAAAGCCAAGGTGGGCAGGAATACTTTGAATCAATGCTGTGCTGATGACAATATATATTAATTATGTTGTAACTACATAACAATGTTGTCTGTAATTTCCCAAGCCAGGGTCTGGATAAGACCTTTATAGACCCATGACCATGTCTGCGCACGTACTAAGCATTTTTGTCCCGTCTGTGTGGTATTTTTAGGCTGAAGCGCTAGTACTGTATCTGGAGGAGCCCTTAACGCAAGTTGCTGCATCCTGAAGATATTGACTGGAGAGCTGCTTTTTCACTTGTGTCACACGGAAGATAAAACTTTGGCTGAATAGGCAAAGCAGTGAATATGCGTTAATTTGTGTGGTGTATTATGTAACGGCTTCACCTGGTCTTCGTGAACACAGTATGTATGAACGGAGTATTCATTGTCTGATTACTCAGGATGCTCTAACTAGATGCCTGAGTTTTTAGTTTGTTGGTGTTTTTTGCTATTCAATTCAAATTTCAACTAAAAGTCATGCAGAAATTTCATGTAGAGCTGGTTCTGTAAGTTTTCAATGCTTTTTCATGCCTGCTTTCACAATTTCTAAAATGCTGACACATAAACTTTAAGGCCATCAATCTACTGTAATGTCTGGCAGCAACCGTCTATTATATGCTTTTGTTAGTATCCTGTTCTTGTTTTTTCAATTGATGTAAAATCAAGATTTATTTTGCTTTCTTTGCCAAGATTTGAAATAAACTTTGTTTTGGGATACAAACATTTTCTTTTGTTCATGGGTTCCACATTTGTGTTTCAGAAGAACTGTCAAAACCTGTTCTTTAAGTACCACTTGTTTATGATTGCACCACAACTAATGGTTTTATTATTTATCACACAATGCTAACATTGATGTTAGACCTATACTGGTAGGTTCCTCTTTCTTTCAGTGTGTTTCTGTTTGGTTCTATTTGGTTCCTATTGATTAAACCTCAGTTGAAAACAAAACAAAGCTGTCCATGAAAAATACTTCCTCTGTGTACTTTCTCATATCGGATAAGTGACTTTATAGAATTTAAATAAACAGAATTAATAATTTAGGTTTGGAAACATTGAGTTGAATTGTGAGATTTCAATGCTTTTTGTCTCCAAAAGGCACAATCTATAGAGAGAACTTATGTAAAAACCATAGAGACTTATTTGGTCTGTCCAGCAGGTGGCGTGTAGCTGTGTTTATAATTTGAAGCGGCACCTGTTGTCGTTTTACCTGTTCCACCAGCCGTGGACTAAAACCAAGCCACGCTCCCAACTCTTATCACACTCAGTAGAACTTCCTGACTAAACAGCAGGGTCACTTCCTTGTACAGTACAAACATAGTTTCTGTGAAAACATAGAGGAAAAGCGACTGGAAAATTACTTAATGCAACATTTTTGTGTCTCCTTTACTCCTCTAACTGAATATTAGAGTGAGAGGCTCCTTGGCCAGTATCATCTTACTTTCTTCCATCGCAATTTGAAAGCTGTGCCGGGAAGACAAGGCTTCACGTTGTGTTGTGGCACTAGATAAGGGATACTTCATGGGTTCTGATGAGGCCTACAACTTCGTTTTTAAGGGTGAGTCGTTGGTTTTTCATGTTTAGCAAATCTTTGTTCCATTAAGGATATATTGTTTTCTATTGTTTTTTGTCCATAGTTTTATGGGCAACTGATTCAGGTTTTTGACCAGCATCTGAAAGGTTTCTTATTCAAATATTCAAGCCTAAACTGTGAAAAACTTTTGTCCTTAAGCAATGCACATAACTATTGTTCTTTCTATGTGGATAAGAGTATATTAGCTTCTGCTACAAATTGTTATCTTTGTTTGACAGATCAAATCTACTTCCAAGTTGATATAAAATGTGTTCAGAAATCTTAAAAAAGTTGCCTTGAATAGTTCATACAGTCATAGGAAATACACAGCTTTCATCCTGGGAACTAACTGTTGTCAGGGTGGAGGTCTGTGTGGCCCTCCAAGGACATGCCTCCTTAGAACATCACCAATCCCCTGCCAAACCGGTCGTGTGGCAGGCAGCATAACGATCACGGCGTCTCCAGACTCTATCACGTCTGTCACACATGCTCAGGGCGAACCTGCTCTCATCTGTGAAGAGAACAAGTAGTCAATGGTGGGCCTGCCGGTTCTGGTGTTCTCTGGCAAATGCCAATCAAGCTGCATGGTGCTGGGCTGTGAGCACAGGTCCCACTAGAGGATGCTGGGCGCTCTTGCAACCCTCATGGACTCAGTTTCTGACAGTTTGGCAACACGTACACCAGTAGCCCACTGGAGGTCATTTTGTAGGGCTCTGGCAGTGCTTCTCTGGTTCCTCCTTGCACACTGGAGTAGATATCCGGACCTGCTGCTGGGTTCGAGAGCCAGTCTCCTGGTAACTCCTCCAAGCCCATGAGAATGTACTGGGAGACGCAGCAAACCTTCTTGCAAAGGCACGTATGGATGTGCCACCCTGGAGGAGCTGGACATCTTGTGAAACCTAAATGGGCTACAGGACCCAGCTCATGCTACCACCAGCAAAACGCTAAGCTAGAGAAGAATCAATAAGGAAGGATAAGGAGAGAGCAATTATCTTTGGCTAACACCTGCAAAACCATTTTCTTTTTGGGGGTTGTCTTGCTGTCACCTGTTGTCACTTTAATTTGCCCTAAAACAGGTGACATTGAGACCATTGACTTGGTGTTACAGTGATGATTATGTGTTCCCGAAATTGTTTTGAGCAGTGTAGTTTAACATTTTTTTAATACCACACCTAGTAGATAATAAATCAGCCCTTGACAGAATGCCTCTAACCTTGAAGTTACTAAGCTGCCTTTGGTATTTCACAAGTCAAGACAGTGAACAGTTAAGAATGTTGCTATTACTATATACTTATGCTATTATTTTTGGGAGTGAATGGATTTTTAAACTAACAATGTTACGGTTGTAGTATTTTGTTGTAGGTGTGTATATCTATGTAATCAGTCATTAATTTAGTCTACACTCATGACCTACTAAGTCCTCTATACTACGGGTTAAGATATGCCTCTGGAACTGAGCTTAGAGGGAGCTGAAAGTCACATGATTAAGGAGGTAATGTACATGACACAGTTGTGTGACTTGACAACAAGGGAACACGATATCCCAGCTGTCTGGGCAAGGAAGGTTTGTTTAATTTTTCAACATGCAAAACTCTGGCATGCCTCCTAGAAAGAAGAAGTAATCCTATACATTTTGTAAAGAATTGTAGAATAAATGTTCTGATGACAGTGTATTTTCACGCTGGAAGTGTGTCATTCTGGTGTTGCAGACACTCTTTAAACTTAAGATGCTAAACAAAATGTTCGCTTTTCTCATAAACCAGTTTAGATCATTATATAATTACTATTGTAATACACTACACAAATTATTACTTCCTATAAATATCTTGGCAATTGGCTTGATAACAAGTGGTCTTCGAAAAGACATGCAACAGAGTTGATAAAGAGGTTCAAGATTTGTTTCCTCTGTAGACTTTTGACTGCAGAAAAATCCCATGTATATTATAACATTAATTGATTTAAGAATCAATTATCAAACAGGACAGGATCATCTGTGGACTTCCAAAGAGATCAGTGAAAATGCTTTTAGTTTTGTTGTGCCACGTATCTGGAATAAAGAAAGGTGAATTTTTAAATGATCAACGGAGGTAGATAAAACGTTATTATTTTAACAAATGAATGGTAGATATACCTCAACTTAATCCCCTAGGCCAGGAGAATGCTTCAAGGTCTCTTTCCCTCCTTGTCATGGAAACCAGGAGCATTGTTTGCATAAGAGGTTACTGAGTATGGGAGGAGGGGAAATGAACACGTTTTAACTCACCTAATAAAAACCAAAAGCAGTGGTCTGCCACTGCAGTGAACAATTACCCAACACAAACCCAAGTGGAATCTCTGATAACATGTTGTCTCTCCTGCTTCGGGTTATTCAACCTTTTCACCATTATTTAAATTGGATTTAAAATGAATAATGATGAAACATTCCTTGTGTATAGCTCTTTTGTCATATCCAAGGTATCAAACAGTGTGGATGTGTATATATGTATATATATATATATATATATATGTGTGTGTGTGTTGGTGTATGTGTGTATCTTTATGCTGTATCAATTGGCTCAGTACCGTCAGGGTGGGTGGTAAGGATAGGGTTGCCTCTTGTCCACCAATTGCTTGTCGAATAGTTTATTTCCTGAATAAACTCTGATCGAATACATCACCAATCAGGTTCCAAGTTAATGGGACCTATGAATAGAATATGTGTAAGGTGATTTACTGAATAAACCTGTCAGTCCATTTTTGAGGGCCACTTGTTTTACTCAGATACCTTGGTTTACTGAACATTCTCAAGGTTGAGTCTAAAGCAGGAATTGGTTTTTGGCTGTGCCTAGTCATGTGTGTTGAATTCATGGTGCCCTTGTGTCTTGGGTTTCTGAGTCAGCAGCATGCAAACTAGTAAACACATGAATCACTGAAACTTAAAAAGTGTCTTAATGGTTCCTTCTCTTCTTTTGTTTGAACATAGTAGACTGGTTGCTCTCAGCCAGATAATGGGGAGTATCCGTGTAACTTGTACTGCCTGATTTTTGGATTGGCTTCCGCTCAGAGCCTTTTTCATAAATAGAATACACTGTGTACTGTAATTCAATACATCCAAACAAACGGTGAAAGTACCTTTGGCAGCTATCACAGCAGTAAGTCATTTTAAATAAGATTCTACCAACTTTCCAAACTCTTAAGGAAGTATATGTATCTATTTTTCCATAAAAATGCCCCAAACTCAAACTAGGTTAAAGCTTTGATGGACAGCAAAATTAAAAACATGTTTTTTGATGTTCAAGCAAAATTTCTACAGCATTGGGAAACATCTATTGTAATAGAAAGAATTTTCAGTTTTTTAATATTCCAGGTTTAGGTATTCTTGAGGCTTTTCTCTCAAAAAATCCTAGCCTGCCTTTCTTGTTTTTTTTTATCTGAACATACTCACCTATCCCTATCAAAGGCTACCAAACTTATAGTTTGACATTTCAGAATGATGTTTCTGCAGTTTTAGGTCCAGACCATCTTGTCAACCAGTCAGGCTGTGGTCTGAATAACTTTAACATGGTTTTGTGTAAAAAAGCATTGTGCAAGAAATAATATCAAAAGATAGTTATTTCAATAAATATGCAAACAATTATTACTTGGACAAAAACATTGCCAAAAAAAACAACTGCATCAGGACATGTTAGCTGCACAACCAATTCATTTCTAAATATTTATTTTTGTGAAGAATATAACTTACAATTTTCTCTAAGGATTGATACTCTCAATAAAAAATATATAAATGATCATTTCAAACAACTAAATACTGAGTGGATTGTAAGCTGAGTTCTATTTCTGATTTGTTTCAAAAAGTGCTAAATGTGAATTGTTTCTAGCAGGTTTTAGCCCCCTAGCAGAAGAAACCAGGTTTCTAAATAAAATGTCCTGGTACTCGGGGTAGTTAAAGATTTATTTCGACCCCAACACAGGCCCCAGGACTAGTCATCTTCACAGCATAAAGAAAATCAACTGCTACAGTTTGCAGTACGTATAAACTACATTTCTGCACATGCATTGGTTTCTTGACGCCAAACCCACCTCTTTTATGAAGGTGACTCGTGTTCAATGGTCATATATCCCCCAAAATATGATTTTGTTTTACTAGCTGAATCCATAATATATATATTCATGGCCCTGTCTGTCTTAACATTTCAGAACGGTTCCATTTCCCAAGGCCAATCTCTCAGCTATTTACCACAACAGAGGTGCAGCAATCACTGCTATTGTTTTAAATAAGTGTTTCAGCTTTAACGTAATTAGTTCAAAACCTATTTGCTCAGGTGTGGTGCTGCTTATTTCATCGTGGGGAGTGTCCAAATAATACAATGGGAGCAGTAGGTGGCAAACTAAGACTAAGGGGTTGGGTTAAGGAGAATGAATGTTCTCTTCGTAGACACACCTTAGCCTCACCTAGGCCTCAACATCGGCAGCACGCTTGGGGACCGGCCCTACTGTATCTACGATGTGGTGTTAATCTGTGGGGTCACATGGGATTGCAGTGAAGAAACATACAGTACAATGAAGAACCACCATGAATCTTTATTGCAACAGGTGTTGTATCTTGAAAATGGCACATCGAGGCTCTCATCTGATGCTATTGTGCAACTGAATTTTGGCAAAAGGAAATGTATATTTATCTGGGATAAAATACGCCAGTTACTTTCTTTTAAGATATACCATTCATTCACATCATGCGCACTGTAAAGCCCATTTTCAAGGATCTTGTTGCCAGAGCACTAGAAATCATGACATCTTCTCTCCGTTCGTTCCTATCCAGTGGTTCTGATTGGTGAGTCTGGCGTTGGCAAGAGCAACCTGCTCTCCCGCTTCACCAAGAACGAGTTCAACCATGATAGCCGCACCACCATTGGGGTGGAGTTCAGCACTCGCACTGTTCAGCTTAGAGGTCTCACCATCAAGGCTCAGATCTGGGACACGGCTGGGTTGGAGAGATACAGGGCCATCACTTCAGCGTAAGTAACAAGGGGGAAACTGTGGGCACACACACCAACACAGACACACATACATACAAAATAGGGACCATTTTCTCCATTCTTTTGTGTGTTTATCTTGGGTGATAATATCATAGGCTCCAAAACCTAATGGTGCCATGTACCTTTTTCACAACAGGTTCACTTCCTTGAAAAGGCCTTTGGAACTCTGCCTATTGTCATGTACTTGATGTGAGGAGAAAGTACAATTCATTAATTGTTCAGTAGCTATTCACCATTGGTCAGAGAACAACTTAAACCTGCAGTGGTATAACATATCCTCAGAATTTCCTCATATGTTATAAATGGAATTGGCCAAGGTTTGAAATGTGTTTCCACGCCAATAGTCCTTCCCGAATCTCGGAAAGGATATTTGTGTTTTGAATCTTTTCGGCCAATTGGATGCAGTATATGAAAACAAAATGTGGAGAAATGGATTCTCACAGGCAACGTCCAGCATGACATCGTTCTACTTCTTATGCCTCTAGTTATTACAGGGGCGCTGTTGGAGCGCTGCTGGTCTATGACGTCACCAAGCACCTGACGTATGAGAGTGTGGAGCGCTGGCTGAAGGAGCTCTATGACCATGCGGACCCTCACATTGTAGTCATGTTGGTGGGCAACAAAACTGATCTGGGGTCGGAGCGATCAGTGCCGACCGAGGAAGCCAAGGATTTTGCTGGTACAGCAGCCAAGACTGGCATCATTAATATCTCATATGAAAATTACTAGTGGGTGAAAACTGATTAGGGCATTCGCTTGACTAATTTACTAATATTCACAGCTGCCAAGAGCCTTGCAAATATTCAAACCTTTTCACATCAGATTTGATCAATCAAAATTGAGTAAATATTCTGTTACAACCATGTACATGTGTTTCTTTACTCAGAAAAAAGAGGCATATTGTTCTTAGAGACATCCGCCTTGGAGTCTACCAACGTTGATACGGCATTCCACAATGTCCTTGGAGGTAACTTACTTTGTACAACACAAAAAAATCAGTTTTATTTGGAATTTTTTATGTTCGTGTTATATTCATCGCAACCAGTGCTAATCAATTCATCAGAGAAACTGAGTGGAAAGTTGACATTGCACTTGGTGGTGTCACCAAGAACAAAATGGCGGTGTCATGCTTATTGTTTTTGCATAACCAGTTGTCTCAATGTCAGTTGGTGGTCAGCGTTTGTTTGACTGTATATTGGCCCAGAGCTCATGCTGTGTCTCTGGGTGTCATCCCTCAGAGATCCACAGGAAGGTTAGCAGTAAGGAGGTGACGCGGGGGTCCATTAGTGCCGTGTCTCTGGCCAGCCCGATCCCCAGAGCTTCAGATGACTCTGGAGAGAAGAAGCCTTGCTGTAAGAACATCTGAAGGGACAAACCCCCTCAGGAAGGGTTTTTGTGGAGCAGTATGGAGCTGAGTGCCCCACCTACCTGTGTTATGACCTGATGTGGTAGCAGCCCCTTACCCAGAATCCTCTGGTGTTGCCGTGAGCATGCATGCAGGATTGAAGAGAATTATATTGATCAAGACCATTTTGATTGTGACACGGTTGGATGACAGACATAATTAATTTTCAATTTGGGGCTTGATCTGATGTGCGTGTACAATGGTCCATATTTTACAAAGAATCCACAAACATGGATCAATAAAAGTAACTAAAAGTGTTTTGTGTACACTGCTAAGATATTACTTTGCCTCGATGGAGAATGTTTTTAGAAAAACTGAAAGTATTGAAAAAGTATTGAAAAATGATTTGCCTTTTTTCTCTGTATGTCATGCAGTTGTACCTATGGCCCTGTCTCACTAAAAGATTAGATTTGAGAGGGTTGAAGACTGCAACCTTTTTTAATAGGTATGGACACCATGTCATTATGTTATATTTCACACTGCTTTTCCAATCAGGTAAAATGTATTTTGAGTGTTTTCAAAATTGTGATTTCACACGGAGCTTATTTAATTTTATTTACTGTCATTGTGTAAATTACATGGTTTTTATGTTTTCATAAATTGTTCCCAAACTATTTTTGCAATCAGATGATTTTACAACAATACAGATTTTATTTTGTACTGTGATGCCAAGTTCATTATTTCTTGATTTTTTTCAATGTCCGTTTTGAATTCAGATCTTTTTTTTCAAAGCACCCAATCCTTCACTTTTTAATAATAATTTAATTGGAGCTAACCAAAAAAAGGAAAAACATATGTTAAATGTAACTTTTTAACATAGATTTTAGACATATGTTGTTTGTGTCCCCATTACTAAATATTTTCAATATCTAAATATGTGTATGATTGTTCCATCATTTCTAAGAGTGCCAAAATGGCCACTCAGTGGCTTCAACAACCCCAGTGTTCAATCTATATGTTGACTATACAGGGGAAATAGGAAACTGGTTACTGGGAAGTCACACAAAATTCTATTCTGGTTTGAAGTCAGAATAATTCTTCAACCATTAAAATTTTAGCTATCTTTGTAAGTTGCTTACACTGCTAATGATACTAACCATATTGAAAATGTTGTGTTTGCCTGCAGATTTATTGTCATCTTAAGGCTGAAAGATTAAAGGTCAAACATGAAACAATGCAACACTGGTCATAAAAGATTTCCCAAGATTCGAACTTGTAATTCAGTCTTTACCTGAAATGTTCACTGGGAACTTGATATAGATATTACATGGACAGTGTCAGCCTCATCGGGTTTACAAGTTTACTGCGGCACCATCCAGATCCCACTTAATTCTGACTTGAACAAGCAACATGGGAACAAGCAACTGCCTAAACTCTGGGAGTATGTACATTTGGCATATCACATATACCACTATGCACAGTATATCATACAATAAAAAAACAGGCAATGTACTTCTTGATCAACTCTTTTACAAGGCCATGTATGTAATCAAATTTATTTGTCAAAACAAGTTATTCCATTAATAATAAGCTCTTAATCCCATAAACAGCCATTGACATTATAAAACATTGTTTCCAGATATTCATTGTTGTTAATAATGTCATTTAGAACGTTGCATGATGATCCTGGAAATTCTGGCTTTTTTGCTTTCAAAACAAACCTGGGAAAAAGTAGTTCAAATTGTCAAATAAGTTAAGGCTGAATGGATAATACCAGCGTTTCTTTCCCAATCCCAAATAGACCCATAAGACATACTCACTATGCACTTCTAAGAGGGTTTGGTTGGTTTAAATATGCACTCTAGTCACATAGTCATCCATCTGAAATCATTATCTGAATGTCCTACCTGACAAACCTTTTTTTCTTTTAAACTCTAAATAAAAGACATTTCATTTTGTCTTATAAAAATAGAGCAGTCAATCTTAATCCGAAAATGATCTGCTCCACACAATTGAATATGTCATTTAAAAGGCGTTTTGTGTCAAATCCATAAATCAGACAGAGAATGCATGTGTCATGAAGTTAGGGAGATTTAACTATTGAGCTTGGCAATTTTAATGGGTTGTTTTGTGACAGGTGTGCAACTTTATGCAATATGTTACATATTACATTTAGGCTTCTGACTGAAATAGTATGAGTCCTCATAAAACTAATCGGAAAAACTTGAAAGACAATCTTTGTGTTGCACCTTGTCCTGATGAGATTCACACAGTTATCAACAGTCTTAGCCAGGCTAACAAAATTACATAACAATGGTCAATAGAAATCAAAATCACCAACCACTTCAGGTTAAAAATCTAAGTAAACAATCCAAATTGTGTGAATTGGATCACAGCAACTTAAAATGAGTCTCAGTTGTGTGTATGGCTCCCACATGCCTGTATGCACTCTGGACAACTTCCGGGCATGCTCCTGAAAGATGATATATGGTGTCCTTGGGGATCTTCTCCCAGACCTCATGGTCTCAGAGGTTCTCAACTGGATTCAGATATGGAGATGTCAATGGCATCAATGCCTTCGTCCTCAAGGAACTATATACACTCAGGTCAGGCATTGTCCTGCACCAGGAGGAACCCAGGGCCTACTGCACCAGTGTAAGGTCTGACGATGGGTCTGAGGATTTCTTCCCGGTACCTAACAGCAGTCAGGTTATGGTTGGCTAGCACGTGGAGGTCTGTGTGACCCTGCAAGGATATGTCTCCCCAGACCACAGCTGACCCATCTCCTCACACAAAGGAGCAGATACCGGTCTTGCTGCTTCCTTCTAAGGCCCTGTCCAGCTCTCCTGGTGTAACATACCTTCTCCTGGAATCTCCTCCATGCTCAAGGAGGAGCTGGACTGCCTGTGTAACCTGAATGGGCTGCAGGTACCGTCTCATGGTACCAGTAGTGACAAAAACCGAAGATTTAGTCATGACTGATAAGTCCCGCAAAACAATTATACTTTTTGGGGGTTGTCTTGATGATGCCGCTACAATGCACCTTGTTTTCACTTTCATTTGCACTAAAACAGGTGACATTGATTCAAAATTGACAGATTGATATTCCTGAATTTTAATATATTTTGTTTTATAGTGTGGTGATTACTGCCATGGCCAAAAGTTTTGAGAATGACACAAGTAACATTTTCACAAAGTCTGCTGCCTAAGTTTTTATGAAGACAATTTGAGTATACTCCTACTTGAAAAAAGTAAATCTCCTAAATTTGATTCAACCTCTCAGCCAAGGGAGTGGGCTCACTCACAATGTTACCAAAGAACACAGCCATGAAAAAAGAATGGTACCAAAACATCCCTCCAGAGCAACTTCTCCCAACAATCCAAGAACAGTTTGGTGAGGAAAAATGCCTTTTCCAGCATGATGGAGCACCTTGACATAAGGCAAAACCGATAACTAAGTGGCTTGAGGAACAAAACATCAACAGTAATCCCATTGAGTACTTGTGGTCAATCCTCAAGTGGCAGGTGGACAAACAAAATACCACAAATTCTGACAAACTCCAAGCATTGATTATGCAAGAATGGGCAGCCATCAGTCAGGATGTGGCCCAGAAGTTAATTAATAGCAGCCCAGTGCGAATTGCTGAGGTCCTGTATAAGAACCGTCAACACTGCAAATGACTCTTTGCATGTACTAAATGACATTGTCAATAATAGCCTTTGACACTTATGAAATGCTTGTACTTATAATTCAGTATACCATAGTAACATCTGACAAAAATATCTAAAAACACTGCGGCAGCAGACGTTCAAACCAAAACGTTTGTCCTTCTCAAAACGTTTGGCCAAGGCTTTACATGTTACCTTATTTTATTTTAGCAGTATATTTAAGTGAAACCCTTTTTGATGCATTGGCTGTATGTCTTTGATGTCAATTTGGTATTGGCCCCGAAGTTTGATGCCCTTTAACTTTTTTTCCAAGATAACAGCTTGTCTTAATCGCACTTGCAATCGGATGTTGGACACATTTCGAGTTCCGAAGCCGGTTGTCATGAACCCGACTTCAGCATACCTGTAAACCGTTGATACGTCATTAGAGTTGGTCAATAAATGCTTATCATTACTGACAGCATAGTAGACCAATAAGAGAAAATTCAGTGACAGGTGTCTATAGTCAATTGACCATTCGACATTGGGTAAAGGGCGGGGCTTGAAACTACACGTTACGTAGTTCAGACTTCGGAAATGGCAAATGACAAGTGGTAGGGAAAGGAGAAACTTAGTAGGAGATAGATAGTTTGTAATCCTAGAAAAAATTACAGTCAAATAGGAGAAGTATACCCGAATAATATTTTAACACATCCGGTCGTAATTTTGCCACACAAGTACGTACTTAGCTTTCTGAATCGGTTCGTTCTGAAGGAGTCTGTCGCGACACAGCTAGCTAAATGATCCAGAAGTTTTGTCGAATTCAACAGAGAAACCACGAACCATTACTAAAGGTTTTCAGCATTTCATATTCGCATAGTTAAAATCATATTTTAAAATGACGAATAGAGAGGACGAATATGACTATCTCTTCAAAGGTAAGTTGGTTAACCATACTTGACTTTGACATGTTAGACTGACAGTTTCGTGTAGTCGCTTTGACCTAGTACTGTACCTAGCTATATTGGTTTGCAAAACACCACACCGGTTTCAACTTCAAGGCTCTGCTGTACTTGTTAAGCTGTGGAAAAACTGTCGGACTGTGCGGCAATATTGTAGCTAACTACGTTAGGTAGCGTTTAAATGCTGTATTGAACAGAATGCTCAATGACTTCAGGAAATGCATTTTGCAGTGTAATAGTGACGACTTTTAATTGGTGCAACTATTGTTTTATTTCAGTAAATTTGGCATACACGTATGGCTAAATACATAGGCTACTAT
This sequence comes from Novumbra hubbsi, assembly GCA_016801125.1. Lineage (NCBI taxonomy): Eukaryota > Metazoa > Chordata > Actinopteri > Esociformes > Umbridae > Novumbra > Novumbra hubbsi. Next base: position 3,625 of record JACXGK010001281.1, on the reverse strand, counting down.
AATTGCCACAATAATGTAGCTTAGCTGTGTATGTTAGTTGATTGCCACAGCACGTTACTCTGACTAAAGCATCCAGTTGCCTTAAGTCATCATCTTGTGGTGGGCATATGATGCAAGCGCCAGGAGAGGCAGTATTGGTCAACAATACTATTGCGTTCTGAATGACACAGCATTGACTTAAACAGATTGTAAACTTGTTTTTTGATTGCAGGACTTGTATCACTTTCTGATTGCTCCTATTTTGATTTGTAGTAAAAACTTATATTCAGAAAGTATACCACAGCATTCCATGACACATACCATCTCTTTATTACTGGAAAAGGAAACGCTCGGATTTGGGTTGTGCGATCAACGTCCCACATGCTGTCCTTAATTTACCTTATCGTAGGTTGTATTGTGACCACCATACGATGTTCCTTTTCATCTTAAGAGGAAAGGAGATTTTGTAACTAGTTTAAAATAATAATGCAATTGCTTGGGCATGGGGACATGTCACTTTCTGAATGTGAAAATTCTATTGTAATTTTAAATTCAGTACATTATCAGCCGAACATATTACCCATCCGATATTTATATTTATGCTGTGTCTAAGCCAGTGATGGGCAGGACACCAGTTATATACAAATGATAACCCTGTTGTGCCATGTTTGTGGGAACTTTCCAAATATGTCCTCTTTGCTCCATCTATGCGCTAACTGACTTCCCTTGTGGGCAGTGTTGTCTTTGACAAAGAGAAGTGCACAGAGTCCTTTTTCTATATGTGGAACTCTGAAGAAGCATGTGTTGTTAAACTGGTAGGACCTGCAATAATCAGGTGTTGGTCTTAGTGTCTGTCCCTGTATATCCGTAGGGGACGTTAGCATAACTTCCCTTGTAGAGGAAATGCAGAATACTAACATTTTTGGATGAAATGAAGACTAAACACAATCATTAAAAATAGGACAGTGGGCCACATTCCCAGAATGCCACATTCCAAGAACGTTGTTCCCTGAGTGTTTCTGTCCACCTAACCCTGCAGTTAGAATCTTTTGAATGCATTTTTTTTACTGCACCCCTAACTGTTCTGACATGAGTCAGTCAGGTGAGCGGCTGAGTCACTGCTCACAAGTAAGGAAAAGCCTGTGTTGCCCAGCAAGTTGACCAACTTTCTGGTTGAAATTCCTCTCACGCATACGCTTCATTATATTGTGAAAGAGTCCTCTTAACAATTAAACTTAGCCTTAACTTGTTAATTCAATCGTCAAACTTCCTAGTATTGTATTGCTAACTAGTATTGTATTAAAGGAAACTGGGAAACACTTTGTCATGGCTATACAATTTTATCCTAGAATAGAAATGGTTGTACCCTAAATACCTTGAGAATATAGGCTAATCTATGATGTGTGTGTATATATAGTTCAACCTACATTGGATATTATTGTATTGGAACTACAAAATCCCAGTGCTCATATTTCTGACTGAAATGACAGTTGCCTAAAGGCTATATTGCCAGTGGAACAAGTTAACCATTTAGTTATCATAGCTTGGGTCAGGAGTCAGTCCACACGATCATCAGTTGGTTTACTGGTTTCTATGTGTCTGTTGCACCATATAGCATTGTGATTAGCTTCTGAGCTTTGCCTGTAGGAGTAGTACATTCCATAGGAGTGGTAGATTGATCAGTAAGCTTTGTCAAGACACAACTCCTTCCTTAACAGCCTGGTGAGTTTGTGTTAGGACTCTCCTGATGACTCACTGGACCTTTAGTCAATGTAAATACCCTTCCTACACACCCAGGCCTTGGGTTTAGAAATATGTGTCAATTTACCAACTGATTCCAAAAGTTTTTATTGCTCCATAAATGTTATGATACTAAATAAATTTGCTGAACTGCTAAATTTGTCATCTTTGTCAGTCTTATCAAACTTTAGTAATATACATGACATGACTTACTGAATGAGGAGTACACACATGGTACAACCTGGGCCAATCCGGAGAAGTCTTGTCTCTTCTAATTCTATTTTTTTGCGTATATTATCCATTCTTATCTGTTGCAACTTAAAGTTAATCTTAGGATAGCCATGTTGGAGAAGCACATCCCAGAAACTTCCTAATAGAACAATCTGTGCTATTTGTGAAAGCATGGCACATTTATTCTGGTTCTGTCTTTCTGACTGCTGCTTTACTCTGTTGTCTTCCAGTGGTGCTGATTGGGGACTCTGGAGTAGGGAAGAGTAACCTGTTGTCCCGCTTCACCCGCAACGAGTTCAACCTGGAGAGCAAGAGCACCATCGGGGTGGAGTTTGCCACACGCAGCATCCAGGTGGAAGGCAAGACGGTCAAGGCCCAGATCTGGGACACAGCAGGACAGGAACGCTACAGAGCCATCACCTCCGCGTGAGGAACCCTTCACATACCAAACACATCTCAGGCCCTGAAGCCCAACTAAAACCTACCCTAACCCTTCACATACCAAACACATCTGAAGCCCAACCAAAACCTACCCTAACCCTTCACATACCAAACACATCTGAAGCCCAACCAAAACCTACCCTAACCCTTCACATTCCAAACACATTTCAGGCCCTGAAGCCCAACTAAAACCTACCCTAACCCTTCACGTACCAAACACATCTGAAGCCCAACTAAAACCTACCCTAACCCTTCACATACCAAACACATCTGAAGCCCAACCAAAACCTACCCTAACCCTTCACATTCCAAACACATCTCAGGCCCTGAAGCCCAACCAAAACCTACCCTAACCCTTCACGTACCAAACACATCTGAAGCCCAACTAAAACCTACCCTAACCCTTCACATTCCAAACACATCTCAGGCCCTGAAGCCCAACCAAAACCTACCCTAACCCTTCACATACCAAACACATCTGAAGCCCAACCAAAACCTACCCTAACCCTAACCCACGTTCCAATCAGACCTCAAAGCCGAACTAAAACCTGCTCCAACCTTCATACATTCGAATATGTCATGCTGAGCCCTCATCAACCTCTGTTGTCATGGCTCCAATGTGTTCTCTTGGATGTTGTTCCCCTGCCCTGCCAAGTCAGCTTGGCCAATTTTTTAAAATGTCTTCCGTGTTAAGTCCAGTAGAATTTAATTGTACAAGTCTTTCCACAGCTGTAGCCGCCTCTTCTGCCGTTTTCCCAATATGTCTTTGTCATTTTCTTGCCGGGTCCCACATAGACCTAACTAATCAATACTGACATTTGTTGCCAAGCATTTTTCATTATCACAGTTGTGGATTACTTCTTGGAGCCGTACAGCATTTACTGGCACACGCATAGGTGTATTTGTTGTGTGTTTTTCTGCCAGAGAACTGTGACAGAGGGCTTATCCTGCAAAACCTATCTTGACAACAGCTTTGAGCGTGGGTCCATGCAGCATTTTTACACTTTAGAATGACAGCCTGAGTCTGCCACCCCGGTGTTTCCAGTCAGACTTAGACCCCTCCTCCCGTCCTGTGTGTAGATACTACCGCTGTGTTTCCAGTCAGACTTAGACCCCTCCTCCCGTCCTGTGTGTAGATACTACCGCTGTGTTTCCAGTCAGACTTAGACCCCTCCTCCCGTCCTGTGTGTAGATACTACCGCTGTGTTTCCAGTCAGACTTAGACCCCTCCTCC
>JACXGK010001280.1:0-73301 GCA_016801125.1 Novumbra hubbsi | reverse complement strand
GTTGACATGTATACATACATATAGGTCCAGTATGGTTGACATGTATACATACATATAGGTCCAGTATGGTTGACATGTATACATACATATAGGTCCAGTATGGTTGACATGTATACATACATATAGGTCCAGTATGGTTGACATGTATACATACATATAGGTCCAGTATGGTTGACATGTATACATACATATAGGTCCATATAGTTTAGATAGGTTGGTAGATAGATGGGTAGGTGGGGAGATAAGTGCTAGACATAATCCTCTTTATCTCTCTACAGATCCAGGGAATTGTCCTGAGGAAACCCTAATTAGTTTCTGGGGTCAGTATACATGGCTAACCACAGAAGCCCAGAATACACAAAAAAAGATCTGTGAGAAGAACCATGGAGTGGCTAGCAGAAAATGGTGAGATGCCATGGTATTGAAGAGTACACGAGAGAGTGTGGTAGACAACTAGAAGGTGTGGTGAACAACTAGAAGGTGTGGTGAACAACTAGAAGGTGTGGTGAACAACTAGAAGGTGTGGTGTATTAAAGGGCGTGGTGAATAACTAAGGGGCATAGTGAACAATTAGAGGGTTTGGTGAACAATTAGAGGACGTGGTGAACAGTCCTCACAATCAGGTTGATACAAACCTGTTCATCATCCTCACAATCAAATCAATACAACCCTGGTCATCATCCTTACAATCAAATCGATACAACCCTGGTCATCATCCTTACAATCAGGTTGATACAACCCTGTTCATCATCCTCACAATCAGATCAATACAACCATGGTCACCATCCTTACAATCAGGTCGATACAACCCTGTTCATCATCCTCACAATCAGATCAATACAACCCTGGTCACCATCCTTACAATCAGGTCGATACAACCCTGTTCATCATCCTCACAATCAGATCAATACAACCCTGGTCACCATCCTTACAATTAGGTCGATACAACCCTATTCATCATCCTCACAATCAGATCAATACAACCCTGCTCACCATCCTTACAATCAGATCAATACAACCCTGCTCACCATCCTTACAATCAGATCAATACAACCCTGGTCATCATCCTCACAATCAGGTTGATACAACCCTGGTCACCATCCTTACAATCAGATCAATACAACCCTGCTCACCATCCTTACAATCAGATCAATACAACCCTGGTCATCATCCTCACAATCAGGTTGATACAACCCTAGTCACCACGCTCTTGCCACTCACAATCATATGACAGATCAGAAACTGGTGGATGTCTTAAACTGCTGGCAATCAGGCAATATGCTCTTATGATCCTAACCGTGTCTTACAACACAGATATTAATGGTGTGAAGGTAAAGGTAACCATACTACAAGTGCCATAACTTAATAATAGGGTTTACCTGTTTTATGGGTCTGTGAACGCAACACCTCTGATGTCGGAATGAAACATTGTCCTGATGTTTATTATGTACACAGTGTTACATTGCCCCAATATTTATTTAGGATCCCACGGGAAGGCCAGTCGTTGTCTTCGATCACAGTAAAAAGATATTAAACTATGTCAAATGTAACATGAAACCAATTGGTTATTGATATCCGAGCAAGAACTGAGGCTGTATTATTGTGTTTCTACCGCTGGACCCATAACCTCACCTGGATGAGTCAGCATGTTGGATGAAGTGACAGGGAAGGCCAGATGGGCAAAGCCAAACCTGCAGTCATGCAAGCCTGTGATAACCATCTCTGATCTGGACCAAGTCACTGTCACAGCTAGTAAGTGTGATGTCTAAATACTCACTACTTCCTCATTTGTCATTTATGGTCCTCCTTTGTATAACCCCTTTCTATTGGTTATTATTGTATTACATTACATTTGTTGTTAATGTATTACTTAGCATTGGCTATTAATATAATACATAACATTGGTAATGAATGTATTACATAACACTAGGTATTAAAGTATTACATAACATTGGTAATGAATGTATTATAGAAAATTGGCATCTTTTTATCACCAGACAACTCTGCAGATGTGATTGACATGATCCAGGACCTGCTGCGTGACGAGGGGGTCTTGAGCGACTCCCAGCTGGTTTCTGTCATCCAAAAGCTGGATGAGGTCCTCCAGGTCTGCGTTGTGACCCCACAGCTTGGAGGAGAGATTGTCAACATCATCGGTGACATTCTGGACTCCAAATCTGATCTTTCAGAGGTCACCAATAAGTAAGGTCATGAGTCAAAGGCTAGAGGCTGATATGGGCTAGATCACAACACAGCATGTAATATTTCTTTGCCTTGTTTGCTGATGTCGTCTGTGTGTTTCCTTTTTCTTCTCAAATATGTCATTCACATTTCCTTGTTGTGTTCCCAACAGCATTCTGGGTATTACAGACAGTGTTGGGGAACAGATGAAGTTCCAAGAGCTGTCCCTAAATGTGACAATCCCTTCCTTGTCCCTCTCCATGATCAACGTAGACAAAAAACTCTTCCAGGGACTTACATTTGGCGTGTCCTCATTTTCTACCGACCTAGCTCCAGAGGTAAGACAGTTATAAGATCCTTTTCAACCAACCTAGCTCCAGAGGTAAGACAGTTATATGACCTTCTTCAACTGAACTGGCTCCAGAGGTATGACAGTGATATGACCTTTTTCAACCGAACTGGCTCCTGAGGTATGACAGTGATATGACCATTTTCAACCGAACTGGTTCCTGAGGTATGACAGTGATATGACCATTTTCAACCGGCCTAGCTCCTGAGATAAGACAGTTCTACTGGTCAAACAGAAACTTGCTATTGACTGGCAGCCAACAAAGGTACAACGTATCTGCTCCATAAGATGAATAACTACACTGTCATTACTGTATTTCAACAAACCTTTCCGCTCCATTTTGCTCCCTGGATTTGACTAAATCCTTTCTAAAAATCAGTGACATAATTAACTGGATTGTTTTGACTGTTTAATTAACTGGAGGGCATGCCCTTGACTGAACAGAGGAATGTAAGGCACACTCAAAAGTTTTAGTAAAACAGTAGAAGGGGTCTTGGAGCAATCCTAGCCTCCACCATTCATTTCTAGTTAACCTTTAATGTGGAAAAACGGCATGTGATTTCAACTGTGCCAAAACACTGAAACCATAACAACGTTTTATGACGTTTCCACTCTGGTGCAATGACCAGGTGATCTATATGGTGAATAATATAGTATATGACTAATTCATTGCGCTATACATTTTATTTATTTGCACTCTTTGCATCTCACTCTGCTCCAGATTTTTGTCAACCAGACATTCGTCAGTCAACCTCCTGAGGACACGGTCGTTTCTATCTCCCTACCCAAGGCTCTCCAGAACTTCTTCCCCAAGGGAGACAACAAAAAGAGAATTCAGTTCCACTTCTATGGCACACCCAACCTCTTTGAGGTATCTAGTAAAGCATGCCTGATGTGGTCAAGGAGTCAATGTCTGGAAGTATTATTATATTTGCTTATTTATGAACAAATACGTGAGTGTACTTGTGTTTTGATTCAAAGGACAACCGGTTGCAGTCATACAGTAATTTAGCACTAATGTTTCACAATCATTTACAGGACTCGGATACCAACTGGATTCTTAACAGTTATGTGGTGTCGGCCAGCGTCAACAACAGCAACATCTCCGACCTGCCGAGTCCTGTGGTGGTGACACTTCGTCACCTCAAGCCCAAAGAGGTGACGACTGACAAACAGCTTGTCCCTAAATGAAGTGGCATTTCTGCTTTAAACAAGTCTGACCAGCTCCAACCTTTGCTTTTCCCAGAGGAGCGTGAAGGAGAAGTGTGTGTACTGGGATTCCCAGAAGAACAATGGGAGTGGTGGATGGGACAGCAGCGGCTGCGAAACTCTTCCAGGCATTTCCGCTCATCAGACCATTTGTCACTGTTTCCACCTCACCCATTTTGGTGTCCTCCTGGTTAGTCAATTTCGTCATAGACCAAGGAAAACTAAACAACTTTGGTACAACGGTTAAACAAATTAGGCTCCTAGCGACATTTGACCTATGTGTCATACAGGATGTTACCAGGACTCCTATCAGTGAAGCTGACCAGGCCATCCTGACGGTCATCTCCTACTTGGGTTGTGGCGTATCCTCCATTTTTCTTGGCATCAGCCTGCTCACCTACTTGGCCTTCGAGTGAGTCAGCCGCCAGCCAGGTGGACTAGGAGCCAGCTTAATGGATAGGACAGATGAAGACAGATAGGGGCAAATGGAGACAGTTACTGACAGATGAGGACAGATGTGGACAAATGAGGACAGATGGGGACATATGAGGACAGATTGGGACAGATGAGGACAGATTTGGACAGATGTGTCATATGAGGACAGATGGGGACAGATGAGGACAGATGAGGACAGATGTGGCATATGAGGACAGATGGGGACAGATGAGGACAAATGAGGACAGAGGAGCACAGATGGGGACAGATGGGGAAAGATGTGGACATATAAAGACAAATGAGGACAGATAAGGAAAAAATAAGGACAGATGAGGACCAATGTGGGCATATGAGGACAGATGAGGACATATGGAAAAATGAGGACAGATGAGGACAAATGTGGACAGATGAGGACAAATGAGGACAAATAATTATTTTGACTGCAGACAATTGTCTTCTATTATGTCGCCATCTCTCCTATTTTTCCCCATCAGTCATATTTACCCTCACTTCCTGCACGTCCTGCCCTTAATCTCTATATTAATCTCCCTCTCTCTTCCATCCTCCCTTTCTATCTCTCACACACACACACTTAAATCTTCACTGAGTCGCAGGAAGCTGCGTAAAGACTACCCGTCTAAGATCCTCATCAACCTATCCGTGGCTCTGCTGGGTCTCAACCTGGTCTTCCTGCTGGACACGTGGATGTCTTCCTTCAACAGCTACATCTTCTGCATAGCCATGGCAGCCACTCTGCACTACTTTCTGTTGGCCTCATTCACCTGGATGGCCCTGGAAGCAATCCACATGTATTTCGCTCTGGTCAGGGTCTTTAACGTCTACATCCCATCCTACATCTTCAAATTCTGCCTCATAGGCTGGGGTAAGTTATGGTAGTCTGAGGAAAATTAGAGGCGGTTGCGTCCAAATGGTGTGTGTATAGCCATGTATCTTCTTTTGTACCACACTGGCATTAAAATAGGGAGCCTAGAGGGGAATTTTTGTAATATGATATTCATTTTCCTCAGACAAATGCTAGAATATAGATAGATAGAAGATAAAAAACAATCTCTGATTTAAGCAACACCTTACCTGGTTTGACAGAAGGCAATAAAATGTAGACCCGCTTTGACAGAAGGGAATAGAATGTATACCTGCTTCGCCAGAAGAGAATAGAATCTAGACCCATTTCGACAGAAGGGAATAGAATGTATACCTGCTTCGCCAGAAGGGAATAAAATGTAGACCCGCTTTGACAGAAGGGAATAGAATGTATACCTGCTTCGCCAGAAGAGAATAGAATCTAGACCCATTTCGACAGAAGGGAATAGAATGTATACCTGCTTTGCCAGATGAGAATAGAATCTAGACCCACTTCGACAGAAGGGAACAAAATGTAGACCCACTTCGACAAAAGGTAACAAAATGTAGATCCGCTTCGTCAGAAGGGAATAGACTGTGGACCAGCTTCGACAGATGGGACTAGAATGAAGAGGTAATGTTTCAACACAGGCGTTCCCCTGGGGATAGTCAGCCTGATTCTGGCCATACAGAAGGATGCCTATGGCAGCGTCGTACCAGTGGATGAAGCTCTGCAGGCCTCTGAGCCATTGTGAGTAAACTGCCTGCATCACCAGGTGGCCACAGGTCACAAGTGAATATATTAACTTCCTCAGACGCATGAATCACATCTCTCTTTTTCTGGTTCTAAGCTGTTGGATACGGATAGATGTCTTCTTCTACATCGGGGTCGTGGCTTTCGTGCTCCTAGTCTTGGTCTTTAACTCGACCGTGTTCATCGTGGTTCTGGTCCAAATCCGCAACATGCAGACCAATAAACTGGCGGCAACAGGAGGCCGACGCGATGCGACCCATGACCTCAAGGCAGCGGCCAGTCTCACCTTCCTACTGGGTCTCACCTGGCCCATTGCCTTCTTCACCTGGGGTCCGGCCAGGGTGCCCATGCTTTATCTCTTTGCACTCCTCAACAGCCTGCAAGGTGAGGGGCCCTTCTACTCTACAATATGTTACAATATTAAGACAGAGAGCAAGAAAGAAACAAACCAATATCTTCTTTCTGCCAGGGTTTTTTATCTTCATTTTCCACTGTCTGATGAAAGAGAATGTGAGGAAGCAGTGGAGGATCCATCTGTGCTTTGGACCATACAGACTTAGTGACTATTCAGATACTGAGAGACATCCAGGTAGTCTGTCTGGCACTGCATAAGCCCCAGGTGGTTCATTGAGGGTGTTCTTGGGGTTTCTCAGTGTTGACCTTTCACCCCGCTCAGATTGGAGCCGCTCAGTGACAGTCGGTGGCCATACCCAGAACAACCATCTGGTGCAACGCTCCGTGTCTGTCAAGTCCGTCAACTCCTCCTCACGGAAGGTCTCTGACTACTCTACAACAGCCAGCTGCAGCTCTGGGATCCCCCTCCACCAGGGCAACTAGTCTACTGTCCACCATGAGGCAGAGTCTAGCTCCACCACAAGGCTTAGTCTAGCTCCACCATGAGGCAGAGTGTAGCTCCACCACAAGGCTTAGTCTAGCTCCACCATGAGGCACAGTGTAGCTCCACCACAAGGCTTAGTCTAGCTCCACCATGAGGCAGAGTCTGGCTCCACCACAAGGCTTAGTCTAGCTCCACCCCTTAGTCTAGCTTAGTGGTTCTTAACCCATTCCTCAGGGAACCCCGGCCTGTCCGGGTATTTGAACTATCCTTTAGCTAGCGCACATAATCCTCAAGCACTTGATAACTGTATCTGCTGTGTTGTTCCGGGCTGCAGTTAAGATGTGGAATATCTGGGGTTCCCTGAGGAATGGGTTAAGAACCACTGGTCTAGGTCCACCATGAGGCAGAGTCTAGCTCAACCACCAGGCTTAGTCTAGCTCCAGCATAGAGCAGAGTCTAGCTCAACCACTAGGCTTAGTCTAGCTCCAGCATGAAGCAGAGTCTAGCTCAACCACTAGGCTTAGTCTAGCTCCAGCATGAAGCAGAGTCTAGCTCAACCACCAGGCTTAGTCTAGCTCCAGCATTAAGCAGAGTCTAGCTCAACCACAAGGCTTAGTCTAGCACTACCAAGGAGCCAATCTAGCTCCATGGGCATTAACCCAACTAAGTAGGCAAGAGTAGCAATAAAAGAACTACGTACATTACTCCTTAGGAACACTAGTTTCTAACACAAAAGGCCTTATGTTTCTTTACAGGCTCATCTCCGTTTGCCAATACACATACTGTACTTGATCTATATGTCATCCAGATCACCTGCCAGAGGTGCCCACAACCTCTGTGTATAATGCCTTTTACATATCATTAATATGTTGGTACTTTGTACATTATATACTACGTGCTTCAAATGGGGACCTGTTTTCCTTTTCATGATGTAAATCTTTTTTTCAACTGGATGAATATAGAGAAGGAGAAACCTTGTGAAGCCTAAAGTGTCAGGACACTTAATTACTTTCCCTGACTTTAAAACCCTCATATAAAGCCTCCATGCTGTTATGTAACGTTGTCCTTGCATTGGGCTTCATCTCACTCCATTATTTTTGAAAAACATGAAGATTAATGAATGTGGTTAGTTCACTGTAGGGAAGAATACAGGTAGATCTTTTATCTACAGTCTTTTCTCCATTTCTCTTGAAAGAGGCTCTTCCCACACAGATAACACTTAAAGGCCTAGTGCGGGGGAAAATGTAATTTCTAAATGGTATTTCTACACTATGTTTGCCATTTTAATAATAGTATTTTGAATTTAAAAGATGATAATATTTCCCTATCTGTTTAGAAAAGTGGGATGTAACTTTTGGCTGGTGTAGTGACAACATTAGGTGATAAGTTTGTAACAGACCAATAAGAGGGATTGTACTTCTGTACCTCTGTGCCAAAAACTCTATTTCAGGTCTCTCCTCTCAATCCCTCTTTGGAATATGATTCATGTGTAAATTGAATGTAACCAGCTGCAATAGGATTATGTGTTTGATCAAGCCAACATTTTGGCAGTTTTAGTTATGATTTGGATTTAGCCTCAGTTACAAATCTTTCCTTTCCTGGCCATTGTTTTCAATGCTTCCAATTGTTGGCGATCCCTGCTCTAGACGCATTTCAACAAAAACTTCAGTCTTGTACAACCAGTATTGAAGTTGAATAAACATAAAATTGTACAACAACTTGAGTTGGCCCTACAAAACTGAGTTGTTACTAATTTAACGAACATTGGCAAAATGGTTGTCAGTCTTCTGAAAGAAATTGCATTAATGCTGGTTCAATGTTCTGCTTTAGTGAATTTACCCTTTGTTATTAGGGATGTTGTTCTGAAGGCAGATCAGGTCCAAAAACAGTAACGAGATGACTTAATTATGAGAACCAATATCTCTTTTTGAGAGCAATTTAAATAAGCATCTCAAGTTCAACATAATCAAGAAATATATATTATTGCAATTCGATTATTGTCTGACATGCGTAGCTGTCCACATTCTCTCTGTATGGTGTGTCAGCTCAAGTTCTAGAGGCCCTAAACATTCCTGTTTTTTAATTCTACTAACCTTGCGTGCCAGGTCTGAAACAGTCCCTGATCAGAACGAAAAGATGGCCGGACCTGGGTTTTGTACCCTGATAACAAAATATCTACACCAATCATGCAGGGTTTGTACTATTCAACTTTTCAACAGAATTCTACATCAACAGAAACATGACAGCATTATCTCAAAGTAATAGCCATTCTATTTCCAAACTCGTTCACAAATGGGAGTATCTTATAAGATGCTGTGTGTGGAAAAACCTGTTCAGTTACATTCTGACAATACCCGTCTGAGCTCCAAACGCATCACACCTCCCCCTTGATGTTCATACACGGCAAGCAACTCTACCGTTGGATGTGTTGAATGGAGGCGGGTTTTTCTCCATGCAGTAAACGAACACTATGTTTTCTCAATCAATCAGGATATTTGAGAGAATAGCAACACTCGCAGGTCATGTTATATCAGCTGAATTTGAGGAATGCCAGCGTTTTTGTAATAAATACTTATTTTGAGTAATTGCCGGTAGATGCAAACTGGCAAAAACATCAAAGGTTCTTTTGGCCAGTTAAACCAGGGACTTGGTCCTTGGTCATATTCCGTCACAGCTTCAGGTAAGACAAATTACTTGGAATGTATTTTAGATATTATGACAATAATGTAAATATAATCTGTGTCTTATTTTAATTACTTTATTCTTCTACTATTCTTCTTACTATTTTTTTCCTCTCTAATTTATGTTGCTCTAAAACTTTTGAATTCAGTCCTGCATTAATGTTGAACTGAATCAAAGATTCAGGCAGAATAGGCACTGCTTTACACTGTGAAAATATTAGACATCAAAGAATAAACACTGCTTTACACCGTCAAATATTAGACATTTAAGAATAAGCATTGCTTTACACTGTTAAAATATTAGACATAAAAGAATAAGCATTGCTTTACACCCTCAAAATATTAGAGATAAAAGAGGACAGGTCAGCCAGGTTGAGGATATTTTATTCTGCCCATTATATGATATATTGATTATAATTCACAATTGCTGTGATACAAACATTATCTATGCAAGTACTGTGCAGTGACATTAACGTGAAGAAGAATTGGTACTCAAGGAATGCACGAATAGATAGATAATAACATTTAGTTGAGCGGAGGGTATTTGTGTTTTACTAGAATCATTTTGAGATTGGCTACTAGGTTAAGAGTATAGAGATTATAAGATATTCATGAATATTTATTTTCATTTTATTTATATAGGTTGAGGGGACAGAGTGACTATAGTGCAAAACTGACTGATAGGACAGAATGTAAACCATTCAAGGTTTCAGACTTCCTGCATCTCTACCCTATCCCCTCTTCCTAAATATCTAACCTGGCGCCTCTACGTACATTTCTAATCTGCCCCCTCTACCAAAATCTCTAACCTGTCCCCTCTACCTAAATCTCGAACTTGTCCCCTCTACCTAAATCTCTAATCTGTCCCCTCAAACTAGATCTTGCACCCTCTTCCTAAATATCTAATCAGTCCCCTTTTTCTAAATCTTTGTCTCTCTACCTAAATCTCTAACCTGTCTCCTCCCCAAGAACTCCAGTCACAAAATAAGGAAAACATACCTCTTACAATCTGAGTTGTCAAGGGTGCAAAAAATCTCAATTATCATGGAAGATCACACTTAACACGATACATCTTCAATAACCTGGCACACCTCCAAAAATATTGCACATCTCCATTAACATAATAGATTTCCATTAACATGGTACTTCTTCGTTAACATACTTCATCTCCATTACCATGGTACATCTCCGTTAACATGGTACTTCTCCGTTAACATGGTACATCTCCGTTAACACGGTACATCTCCGTTTAAATGGTACATCTCCGTTAACATGGTACATCTCCGTTAACATGGTACATCTCCGTTAACATGGTACATCTCCATGGTACATCTTCGTTAACATGGCACATCTCCATTAACATGATACATCTCCATTAACATGGTATATCTCCAGCCCTGCATGCTACAATTTCTATTTATCTATTAGTCAGGGGTTTGATACTATCAGTATAAGAAAAAGTAAAAAAAGTATACTATTCCTCCTCTCTTGCACAAAAGAAACTAAGCAAATTTATCCAGTGTATATTAATGAATTTATTAAATTTTTTCACATATTTGGGTTTGCTTCTAAACAAATGTGTGTGGATTCTGTCAAATTCTGATTAATCTGGGAGATTATGCCTGTTAAGAACTTCCCAAAAAACTATAAATTAAAATTGACAAGCAACTGTTTCATGTCTGGAAAGATTTCTCAAATGCTCTCATCAAGTCTCTTCTCTCTTCTTTGTCCCAAAATGCATTTGACCAAAAGGTCAAAGGGGCATGGCCTATGGGTTTTGAGAAGGAATCTCGGAGAGGAGGCAAAGCATGCAATTAAAAAAATATGTTTTTTTAAGTGCTTGCCAGACCTGACTGAAATAATTTACACGACTTGCAGGCAAAACTGAATTTTCAACATCATGAAAGAGTGCCACGACCCCTCCGGTAACACCCTGACATTCAGATACAGCAGAGCTGTCTAATGGGAATGAAAATGGTATCTTACCTGGCTAGTGGATACATGCCATGAGAGCATTCTAGCTTTAACAACAAATGACAAACAATACAAATATTTTTTATTATTCAGATCCATGGGTTAGGGTTAGGGTTAGGGTTAAGCCAGTTTTGGCTCAGCATAACATAAATGGAGATTTTTTGTTTTGCTTTCATTTCACCAAGTATCTAATGAGTTAGGCTTAAACCCTTAAACCATTTCACCAAGTATCTAATTAGTTAGTCTTCGTCACCCTTAACACATCTACATCAATTTACATATCCACATTCAAAATAAACAAATATTACAAATAATATTACGTCTATAATTATCAAAAGAAAAAATATACACCAAAAGAATTATAATAATAGTTGAATATCTCTACTTGTGGACCTAAAAGCCAAAGTCATTATTCAAAGGCATACCACACGAGCCTACAGGTGTAGCGTGGAATGTTTTCAAATATTTAATTGAAAAGGAAACAATGGGAAAGGAGAGGAGGGAGTGGTGTTGGAATAGCTCTGGGTCCGACTCTGACCCGTGTTGCTGATGCACACGTGCACCGATGCCACTGGGTAACGAGCACACCAGCCCTTGAATCACTGTGCTCTACTGCTTCCTTAGGATCTGAGTAAAGCCAGCAATGGAAGGGCGCTCAGGGAGTCCCCTGGGGATTGTAAAAACAGAGGAACAGTCCAACAGCGTCATCTTCACCTACTTCCATGGTGACATTAGTAGCATGGTGGACCAACACTTCTCCCGAGCCCTTGGCAAGGCCGGCAGGACCAAAGCCCCCGGCGGAAAGAGTAAAAAGATCCGCAAGGCTGTCAAATCTGGTGGGCACTCATTCTATGCAGTTACATTTGTTCACTGTCATCCTGACGATGTGTGGCACCAAAAATGAAAGCAGGTTTTGGTTTTCGTCTCCATCTGTCACAGAGTCTGACTCCGCATCTTGCCAGTGGGGTGTTCTGAGCCCGTCCTGGTCCGACAGCCGTTTCGACCCGGTCGTCTCTGGTTGTCTCCCTCCAAACAGCACCAAGGAGTCGCGCTCCAGCCATCCCCTTGCGCTGGACTCCCAGGACCAGAGCACCGGCTGGCCCTTCACCCCCATGCAGCATGAGAGTCTGGGCCTGCCCCCCATGGCCTATTCGCACGCCATGTCCCCCGAGGGCCTCGGCGTTGCTGGGCAACAGTACTCCAACTCCCTGCTCAATCTGCTCCACAGTGATCGTTCAGAGGCAGTGGTGAGCATGGCCTCGGCCTCTAAACCTGAGCTTCTCCCAAGCTGGAATGGTCACCCAGGCTTTAGAGACCCCGTGAACCCTGACTCAGGTATGGCTGCCTCAACACAGATCCCTTGTCGCTGGGCATGGAAAGACTAGTCACTTACAAATATATGACATAAAGAGGTGTGGCCTACAGCACCTCACTGATTAAGATCTAAATCTATCAATGCATTTTATGAAGATTTTTGAGGCGTTGCATTAAGTGTTTTTTCTCATATCTTTTGATTGCTTGGATAGTTCACTAAAAGGTCTGTTTGAAGTACTTCAACACATCATTTCCTCTTTTAGGAATAGTTCTGGAGAAAAGGGACCTGTATTGGTATTAATTGAAGTGTGACGCCAACCACTAAAACAAAGACGCACCACAAACCTCCCCTTTGTGCCTCTGAGAAGGATGACTTCAGCACCACGCAATGTAACAGCTGGAAATGCTTCACAGACACCAAACACTTTCTGACTAACCTGTTTGCAAACCGGATCGTCATTTACGAAAAGGATCAAGATAACGAGCCAGCCAGGTGCTACTATGTTAACTAAAGTTCAGTCTGATGTTGAAAGTGAAAAAAGCCACTTGAGAACTGTTGTTCTTTATTGCTTACTGCAAATCAGTGAATTTGCAATAAATTAATGAATGAATGATTGCCAAAAGGACTATGAAAATGTAAGGGGTTTATCAAGAGGTTTATGTGAGGAATATTTTTATTTAAGTATTTTTTCAGAGATTTTTCAGAGACATAATGTACTATTACTGTACTATTATGAAGTAAGTCTCGGATTGTCCCTGAGTGAAAAACTCTTTCAAGAACACTTTCGGTTCTGGATGGAATCTATTTTGTTTTATGTAGCTATTTCAGAGAAACATTCCAAAAGGAATCATAGATAGTTCTACATTAAAAGTTTCTATATGAAACCTAAAAGAGATCTTCAAATGGTTTTTCTACAGGGTCATCTGAGAACTTTTTAGGAGTCTGGCATTTTACTGTAATGAATTAGTTTTAAGACTTTAGGTAAACATTAAGCTGTTATATCGTAATGAAGTGGAAAAACATGTGAAACTGGACCAGATGAGATGTCCCTTACCTGCTAAATTCACAGAGTATAGATTACTGTATCAGACGAGTAAAGCATGCGGCCCCCTAGTGGCAGAAACATGCCAAACAACAACAATATGTAACACGAACAATTTACAAAATATATATGTTAAGTTGATTGCTTGACCATGAAAATCGAATTGTTTTTTTTTAAATACATTTTTAATGTGTGTATATGTTAAACATATTTGTAGTGGATTATATTTACCAATAAAATGAGAAATGATTACAAAAGAAAAGCCCTAAGTATTGGGATGGTAAAGAAGTATACTTCCTTCAGTCTTGAACTCCAAAATCTAGAATTTGAAATCAAACAGATACTATGAGGTGCTTTTAGAAAAGACAAGACCAAAAGTATTCGGACAATTGGATTGGCTTGTGTTTCGTCATATCATCTTTGCAGGCATTAAAGAGCTGTTAATGTCTAACCTTGATTCCTAGGCTTTGCTTTTGCTTTTGGAGTCTGCTATTGGTGCTATCAACACGAGAACCAAATAGGTATAATTAAAACTCAAGGAAGCCATTACGTGGCAGATATCTAAAGGAACAAACAACCCAAATCTTAGGCTTCCCATATAAAAGTTTGGAATATCTTCAAAAATAAGGAAGGCCCTAGTGAGCACAAGAAATGACCTGGCAGGACGAGGAAGTGAATGACTCAAGCCCCCCATTATAAATAAACATCCTTACATTGGTGTGTAATGTCAACGAGTGATGTCAACGGGGGATGTCAACGAGTGATGTCAACGGGTAATGTCAACGGAAGTTGTCAACGAGTGATGTCAACGGGGGAAGTCAACGGGGGATGTCAACGCATGATGTCAACGGGTGATGTCAACGAGGGATGTCAAGGGGTGATGTTTTTGGGGCATGTCAAAATGTGATGTTCACGGACAGCGGGGTACCACAGAGGAAAGTAGACATGTTCATCTGTGTAGATTTCTGGTCCCACAGAGTCATGTCTGGACCGGCTTGGTCTCCCCATGGACCGGCCTGGTCTCCCCCTCAGGCTAGGACCATCACTGTCATCTACACTGTCATCTGCACGCAGTTCTACAACCAGGTGAGAGGGGGCGCCAGAGGACCAATACTGGTCTGTGATCTGTACTTGAACATCATAAATTGTCGTTTGTCACCTAAAGCAGAACACGCACACACAGCCTTCACCAACCTAACCGTGGACATTGTTGACAAATACCGTATACCAGCGCCAACGTGAGAACCCCACGGGAGAACCCCACGGGAGAACCCCTCTCCTTTATTAGTGTCAAGGGCCCGGGGCTGCAAAAATGAGGGCCCTTGAACACAGTTTGTTGGGTACGTCTTGATGAGGCCCACCTGCCCCAAAACATGCCTTGTTAGGGGGTGGATGAAAGAGCCCTGTGAAAGCAGTTTGGGGCATCAGCAAGTAGCATCTTGCTTGTATTTACTATTTGAGAAGGAAATCCAGAGTAAAAGTCCTACCATAAAATGAGTGCGACCATGCCAAACCAGAAAGAGATCTCACAAACGTAAATTTCTTATTTTGAGGTCAAGTCAAATTAACATTACGTTCCTGTCTGATTCAGATGATGGTGTAACATAGACATTGAGTACAAGACACAACAAAAGGGGAAGAGTGTGAGCAAGTGTGTGTGTGTGTGTTTGTGTGTGTGAGCATGCTTGCATATGTACGTCTCTTGCAATACTTGTGAGAGGTCTTCACATATGTAGTAACACATGGATCATGTCTCCTTATGTAAAAAGAGCCTGGGCTTGGAGCTAGAATTATTTTATCGTGAATAACAGTGTGTTTTAATTGCCTTTACTGGAAAAATATAATTCGTTTATAGGTTAGAATTAAGAGTTAAGGGTTAGTGGTTAAGGTTTGGGGGTGGGGTTATTGGAAATGCCCAACATTTAGATTTGACATTACATCAGATCTTAAACGCTGACCTCAAATGAATTCAAGGGAACCCATAGGTAACTTAATGCACAAAGGTTGGCAACATCCAATGACCCATATAAAAAAACTAATGAACTGGTCTGCCATCGTAGCTCCAAAGACTGCAACCAAACCCTTCCTTTAGGGATTGATTTCTCAAGCCACTGAGGAAGAAACAGTCTTTCTGCATGAAGTACGCTTCAGGGTCAGCTCAAAACACATTCTGCATTTTAATCTTTTGATACAAAGTGGACTTCATACTGCCTTCAGTTCTTGCAGCAAATCATCCTCAAAACATCCCATTACCACCATGTGCTTGAAATGTAGTAAATGGTCAGTAAAGCAGAATCCACTGTTGTTTAATATCTATTAATAACGTCAAGTCAGGTTTGCCTTAAGACCTGGAAGCTTCGGTCAAGAATCCAGGCGAAAACATTAGATTCCCAAGTGACTAAAAATGATGCTTTTCAAGTGACATAGATCATGTTACATCTGGGGAAAAGCAACCTCTTCCCACTGCACTGCCCCCAGATCAGCAACCAAGCGCAAAGTGGAAGTGCTTTGTTTTGAAGATGGTTGTAAGAGCATGTCAGACCTGAGAGAATCGGCGACTAGAGGAAACATTTGGTTGCATTCATATGTAGTGGGATACGCATATATTACCAGGCCTCGGTTGGTGCCTCACTTGTGTATAAAATACAAATCAAAAAGGTCACATTCTTGCTAATCTTGCAACGCCCCCCCCCTTGAAAAAATGCATCACCACCAGCCAGTGGGTGGTTGTAACAGCAACATGAGCAGTTCTGCTGGTTGTTGGTGTACCAATATGGGCCCCCCACAAGCGCTGGTGTGGCAGCTGAAAGAATATCGACCAATAGAACTAAGCCAGCCAGAAATAAATCTATGCATCAACAGAGTACACTATAAAAGGAGGATACACAAATATGACAAAGTATGCCACAATACGACCAGGGTGGGTTTCTGGGCACTTTGAAAGAGTGGCTTATTTCAACTGATTTAACTGTGCATTTTAAATGAATACAGGAATTGATTCTCTTTTTTGGGGATAGCATTTTAACAACAAATTCAGTGGAATAGGAGGAAGGAAATGATATGTGGTCCACTGTGAATCAGACATGTTTGTGATGGTTTTTAAACCAACTGCTTTAATTAAACCCACCGTGAGCGAATGCACAATAAAATACATCTTGCGGGCATCTTTTCCAGGCATTGACATCACATGCAGTTTACAATTTGACCTTTTCTAAAAGGCATTTACAGGAAGCCTGGTTGGTGTTAGTGTTAGTCCAACAAGTGAAAATGTTCCTGCATCAAAGAACTGCTACGATGATCTATCGATCGGCCCTTGAGTATGGCACTTTTTAAAGTCATTGTCAACAAATGTGTCAATTGTAACATGATTACAATATTTATATATACTCTAGGAGATTCTATAAGCATTTTGAATATGATCAACACACAGACCACTTGAAGAATAGCACAGTCTCGAATTGTTCCTCAAAACTAGACTGGAGAGGTCAACAGGTAAGAGAATTAGCATCAATTGTAATAGGGGTGTTCTGGAGGGGTTTCATTCAACCGAAAAACACCCAGGCACAGTACAGACACAGGGCTGTGAGTTGTCAGACAGAAAACACACACATTTAAAAGTGAGCACTTCCGGGAAGTGACCTCAGACAAACATACAAGTAAGTTACAGGCAGACAGAGACGGAATGACAGAAGCTCTTCAGAAGTGTACATGTACGGTGTGTGAGGGCAGCCTGATCTCTTCTCTCTGCGTCTGGTTCCCTCTGTGCCGTCATGATCAACACGTACCACAGCAGCCTACCTCCACCCATCCCGCCGCGGCTAGGATCCATCAGACCCAGTGCCGGCCACAGCAAACCTCTCCTCCGGTTCCTAGTTAGCATGATTGTGCTCCAAATGGTACTGCTACTCGGGGGATTCATCTACCTGTACCACAGGGAACATGAGGTAAGAGCACACGTTTCTTCAACTATGTGAATACAGTTTCTTTGATTTGAGGGGCCTGTTTCTTAGTAGTACATTTTAAACTATCATAGTGTGGGTACAAAACAATTTTAGATTACTATGCTAAATTGTAGCTGTGAACAAGACAAAAAATATATTTGTATATACTTAACATTTCCAATGCTTTTGTAATAATTTACCAATTTTACCTATAAGACAAGGTTAAAATAAGTAGAATTAACTGAATGAAATATGGAACCTAATAAAACAAGGCCACACAATTTCTATTTTTTATTATTCAACAAGTGGTTAATATACATATTCAAGACATATTTTTGTGTTACAACCTATAACTAAAATGTATTTATTTGGGATTTTATTTTACTAATCTACGCAATTTATTACATAATGTCAATGTTGGAAAATATGATATATTCTCTTTTTAATCAACTACAAAAAGCCAAAAAGTTTAAACTTCATACCAATTTACCCAAATTGCAATAAGACAGTTAAATAAGCTTTGGTGCAGCCAGCTCCCTTTAGAAGTCACATAACGGACCAGACAAGTGAAAATAATATCACAATCTTAGATGTAATATACCTGTTTTTGGAATGCTCAAAACTGAGGCAAGCAGGATATCTAAACAACAACAAAATGTTGAAATTTAAAAAAGAAACTAGTCACACCAGTCGTTTAATATCTCCGGAGCATGGTTAAATATGTTTTTGTTATTATGAGTAGAATATGGCACAACCACAACTCCTCATAGAGCTCAGTAAATCTTGGCAAAGAAGTGAACGGGAAAAGCCACCCAGAGGCCAATGTTCATTCTAACCGAATTAAAGAGTTTCATTGTCTGGTGGCGGCAGCCATGGGGATTATATTCAGCCACATAGAATGGTAAACCGGTCAGGATAGTGGGCAAGAACCTGCATCAGTCTGCAAGAGACCTCAGATATATGTGTGTATTTCATGTTTAATTACCTTTTATTTCACACTATAATAATATTTAGCACTAATCTTTAGCTAGTAGTTTTGTATATGATGTTTATTTAAAAAAAATCAACAAATACAAGAGGGACTTTTCAGATAGAAGGACATTTCCATGATTCACTTTAGATGATGAAGATTGTCACAAGGCTTTCATAATTTTTTTTTACGACAAGGGCATTGCCACAATATTCATGATTTTATCGTTATTTTTGTGTTTACTATTACAATAGTAAGATATTGTTTGACTTTGTAACCCTTTGACTATAAAATGGCTGTAATGTAAGACTTGTGTGGTTTACTCAGCAGTAGCATCTTTCCAACACCAGCTTGAAAGTAAAAAGCTAAGCCAACCACTCTTTGACCACAAACAACACTAAACTTCTTAATTCTCAAAATGTTTAAGCAGGTCTATAATCAAAACAAACATTCAATACATTTCAACGCACAAAATGTATAAACAGAACAACAATATTCGCTACATGTCCGTAATAGGACTCTTGATCCTAAAGTAAAGGATATAGAAAACCAATGACGATCATCCTTACATAGCAAAAAGTTATGGGACAAGCTTAATTTCAATTTCTGCTTTTTTCCTGGCTCAGTATCACGAGGAATTTTCACACAAGTATCTGGGTGACATGCTCATCCTGAGGAGACTCGAGGAGTGTCAGGGGGACAACCAGTCAGTGCTAGAATGTAGGACGCTTATGGAGACCTACAAGAACATCATGGCAAAGGTAGGCTAAGGTTGCTTGACTACATTTGTAGAATGAAAAACATTCTAATATTAACAAATAATAAAAATCTCTCCCTTGTTTCAAGGTCTCACAAGAGGAAGGAAGAGGTATGTTCAGGTCTTTAATTGCATCCACTTCAGAGTTACGGTCAATTCCCTTTTTGTCCAATAAAAAGCACTGATGAAAATCCCAAATTGACCCTAAGCCTGATCCAAGGATATGCTTACCGACTAAACTGTCTAGTTTCCACCAAGCTTCATTTAAACAACAGAGAATCACATATTGTGAGATGATAAAGACGGTTCTTTGTTTCAGCTGCCAAATTTTCCGGGAATGATCCCAACTCTGGAGCCATGGCACGCATGGTAGTGAAGGAACAAGTATCTCATTCACCTGACAAATGTAAGAGGAGTTAGTTATCTATCATTCAACTGACACATGTAAGAGGAGTTAGTTATCTATCATTCAACTGACACATGTAAGAGGAGTTAGTTATCTATCATTTAACTGACACATGTAAGAGGAGTTAGTTATCTATCATTTAACTGACACATGTAAGAGGAGTTAGTTATCTATCATTCAACTGACACATGTAAGAGGAGTTAGTTATATCTATCATTTAACTGACACATGTAAGAGGAGTTAGTTATCTATCATTATGGGGGGGGGGGGGGGGTTGCCATACATAGATAACTTGATGTAATTGTATAAGGTTTTCGAAAATATATTTTAGTTAAAAACATAATTTATTTGCTTGAACAGCTGAATTCCTGGAGTGGAACATTGAACACTCTGTGCGGAGGAACATCAACTACTACAAATCCAGCTGGCTAAAGGTGCAGCTGTCCGGAGATTACTACATCTACGCCCAGGTGACCTTCTCCAAGTGGCACCCCAAAACACCACTGGCCAGCCAGGTGAAAATGAGGAGGGGAGAGGAAGGGAAGGAGAAGACCCTGATGACAGCATACTGCAGCATACTGCAGAATAAGACTGACGTATGCACCACCTACGAGGGAGGAGTTTTCAGTCTAGAGCCAGGAGATCAGCTCTCTGTGTGGGTGTCTGACCCGACGCTGGTCAGCTATGAAGTGGAGGCTACCACCTTTGGATTATACAAGTTGTAGAATGGTCAGACCAAGGGACATTGCCAACAGTATGAAGGAGATGGACTGTTGTGTTTCGATTGATGACTGTACAAGGAGTGACGGGGGATTAAAGGCCATGTTTGGTGTGGAAATGGAACTAACCCCGTCTACTAGCCGGCAATTTGACCATGTTAAAGTGGAACAGAACTAATAACCAATGTAAATGGATCTAAACAAGCCCTGGGTGAGAGGAATCCCTGGAACTGAAACAATGCAGTAGATTGGATAATTAACTATCCCTCCCCCTTCCCTGACTGGCTCCAGGATGAAATGACTGGGGGGGGGGGGCATTTTTTTTAATCAATGTGGGGCATATTTATACCCTTTGCCCCTCCCATGACGTATTTATTTAATGTGACAGAGTTAAGACAGTATAATAAATAAATTATTTTTTATAAAAAACATTAAAAAAACATGCTTGATTAACGCATGTACGGTTCTCTGCTAATTTCCTAGGTAGATGCAAGGCGCATCAGGTTTTGTACTTTCAACCTGTGAAGTACAACTCTCCATTTTCCGGTAGATGTTATGGGTTACTAGTCGAAGTCGAGTGATTATATTAATGGTTTTGTGGCTTGGCCAAATTTGCCTATCAAAAGCTTGACTTGTCACCACAAACAGATATCGAATGTCGGGCATTATAACCCCCCAATATTCTCCGCACCTTCCCTTTTATAAACAACAGCAAAATCTTAAATACGGTCGGAAAGGGTTGCATAATATGGTTCGGCAGCTGTTTTTGGGTCATACCACAACAAACGCCGTAAAATAGACCTCCAAGACCACATGCGCCAGACGTTGAGACACAAATTAGTGCATTGCAATTGATAAAGGCATTCTTGTTTTCAGGTTTTTGTGTTCAATATTGAAGCAATAATATATGGGGTCCCTTTTGGAAATGTTAATGTAACACGAATAGAATCTTTCTGAACACTTTTACATGAATGTGGGTGATAGCAATGACCATGAAAGAATAAGTTTTCCCAACGTTGATCACCACGGTCACGCAGGTTCTTAAACAGCATGGAAAGTGTGATTAACCGAGAGGAGGTACATTTTAGTGTTCCCTGTCAGAGGTGTAAAGGGAGGTGGATTTACCGGATGTGACCTCTACTCACTCATTCCACCCTGTCCCCAGTCTGTGAGCATATATTCGTAATCACGCTAACATGGTTTTTGTGCATCTTGTCAGCGGAAAAGACAAATTGGTAAACATATACTTTCCCGGCATTAATTATTTCTGACAAATAAGTTAACGTACACTTGGGATCAAATTATATTTTTATTCAAAGAAGGAGCGTACTTAAAACTTAACGCGAATGTATGCAGTCGCTTAAAAACAAGAAATATTTGTAACAGTTATTTTGCATAAAACAACTTTTTCAAACGTTCGTGGTTTGCCCACACAAGATGTGAACAGAATGCAAAACACCCTATCCCTCTAAGTGCTCGCTTAGGATACCAGACATTGAACACTTTTAAGACACTTGAGCTATGAAAGAAAAAACAAACAATTACATAGCATTGACGGCAATAATAAGCTTAGCTAAAAAAACATTAACAAATTAAGCTTTAGGGCATCTGTCCAGGCGTCAAAACATGCTGGCCTGACATACACCTGCAAACATTGTGTTACAGTTGACTAGAGTAGAGAAAAACTAGATTGAACGACGTGGCAAGAGAACAGGACCAGGCAACGGGCCTATGAAGACCAGAGGCAGCACGATTGCAACATTTGATGATGACGTTCTGAGACAAGTGCCCTAATGTCCAATTGACAAGTGCAAAGGGCATTAATACTTTTGTCTATTACTCTGCGTTGATGTCTAGTTTTAGAGCTCATGCCATTCTCAAAATGTCATCCGGAGACCAAGTGAAGTGATTCCAATGAATCATTGTTTACGAGTCTGGTTTCACATCCACAACTCTTACCTGTCCGCATTGGCATCCAAATAGTGCCACAAATGCCCAGTAAAATAGAAAGAAAAACATTACAGAAAAGCAGCCTGGTTAATTTGTTGGGGAAAAAAATATTGTCCTTCATCCATTCTATTAGGAGGCACTTGAGCAGCGTTCACTCTTCTTTGGCTGGCTCACTCCCCAAGTGGGTAAGTTGTGCTGGCCTACTCCACACATGGGTAAGTTGTGCTGGCCCACTCCCCACGTGGGTAAGTTGTGCTGGCCCACTCCCCACATGGGTAAGTTGTGCTGGCCCACTCCCCATGTGGGCAAGTTGTGCTGGCCCACTCCCCACGTGGGTAAGTTGTGCTGGCCCACTCCCCACGTGTGCAAGTTGTGCTGGCCCACTCCCCACGTGGGTAAGTTGTGCTGGCCCACTCTCCACGTGGGTAAGTTGTGCTGGCCCACTCCCCACGTAGGCAAGTTGTGCTGGCCCACTCCCCACTGGGTAAGTTGTGCTGGCCCACTCCCAACTGGGTAAGTGGCACTGGCCCTCATATAACTCCTATGTTAACTAAAATGGCTTTATACATTTAGTTCCTGTTAACAATATTTTTTATAGCTGTGGAGTGCAGATTTCAGATACTTTTAAGGGTCATGTATAGGATAAACCTGCTTACAGATAAGCATTACTAATCTGAGACACTTTGGACAAGTCTTAAGACACTTATTTTAAATGCAATTATTTTTCATTTATTGTAACCCAGACTCGCACTGTTCCATTAGGCCTACCACATGCAAATAACACTGTTCTTTGCCAGAAATTCAAGTGGTACCACATTTTTCAAATGTCTGAATTCTGTCCCCCTAAAGCACTTTTCTCTTTGCACCAGACAAAGGTTATAATTCAATAGAGGTGGTTGCTGCAGAGAGGGTTGGATTGAAATTCAGTTTAATGCTGAAACCAAGATACAGCCCCAAGTGGCTTTCCAGTACCATGTACAAGATACACTTTTCTACACATTACCGTTTTAATAGAAAATAAATAATATATATATATATATATATATACTTTTTTTTCAACCCCAGAAAAAAGGGAAAGCTAGGTATTATTAGTACACATGTTCAATTGTTATTTGTAAATCATTTCGGTAAGAAAGTATAGCCAACATCATTGTCATTAGCTTCATGTATGTACTCCATACATGATACACTGTTATAAGCCTGTTCTCCCTGTTCTGTTAAAAAAATAGCTTTGGACTACGTGGGAGTATATATTATCACACGTCTAACACAATATCATATACTGTACATCCATGCAGACTGAAAGATACACAGTCAAGGATTGCATTTGTTATTATTAATAACAGCTCGAATATAATCCGTTTTGAAGTACTCTCAGCGTGATTTAGAACACAGTTTGATAGTCCACACATCACATATTTACCAAACTGAAATTAAAAGCTGAAGCTTTAAGGCCCAAGAAAACGCAGAGACTCATGGCTAGAAAGTGAAATCCCCAAATGCCAATGATGCTCATAGCAGCTCCAGGCAGACAAAAATAGACACATCCAAAATAGACAAAACAAAAACAATTATATGCTGTAACAGACGTTGAGTGGAAAACATAAGCCCTGGCTATGGTTCCGGGAGTCACTCCCACACACAAACAAGTTCATGGAAGATAACAACAATTGAACCTAAAGATGGCTTCTTGCTCCTATCAAATTTCCTACTGAAATGAAGACATGTTACTCCAAAGTGATAATGTCGCTGGTGACATTCAAATACTGAATCTGAGGCGACCAATCAAAGTGCCAGTAGATGAGAGGCAACCAATCAGAATTTTGCCCTTGGTTCGTCCCCTCTAATTGGTCTCAGCTATAAAGGGTACTTGAGTACAACCCAATCAGGATGAACCATGTTCTGCGCTTTAAAATCCTCCCACAGGGTTGGACACCGATGACAGAGGATGAAAAGTTCAGCATAGGCGACCGAGAGTCACATAAGAGAGTAGTTCCAACCAATGTTCCGATATAGGAGTTCAACTCTTCTGTGTTGTAGGTCTGAAACATGGACACTGGACACACACAACACAGTTGGGCACACAGTCTCACAGTGATAGCTCACACATGCATGCCACACACACTGCAGGTAACAAGTTGGACAGCAGTTGGGAGTCTTTCAATGGCCTCCATCTTCCCAGACACAGTCGTTCTTCTGTTTGGCCAGCTTCCTGACCACTTTCTCCAGCTCCTTGCGACATTTCTGCTCTTCCTCCAGACAATGTTTCATCCACTTATTCTCCTGATAGGACGCATACATGTTTATCATTACACGGAATAGGCATGTATTGTATCACCTGCTGCTTATTTACATCAAAGTCCTCTCAGACATTTCTCTAAATTGTACCTTCTTTAATTCATGGACCTCATCCTTTAAAGCGTAGACAGCGTCAACTAGACTTCTGCAATTCAGAAAAGAAGGGATGACTATCTCATTTAGGACGAGTGTTGAAGGCAGTCATCCAAACCTTTGGGATGAGTGTTGAAGGTTGTCAAAGAAACAGACAAGACAATACTGTTTGCTGGTTATTATGTTGATCGTTGAAGCATCATGCAGGTTTTTTACTATTTCTGTGATTCATTTGCCCATCGAGCTGCATGAATGATACTGCAGTGGTCAGACTCATCCCTAGACAATATCCACTGTCTGACGCTTCAACAACGAACATTTAACAAATATGTCTAATATGCCAAAAACGACATGTCCCCGGAAAGATCGAGGGCCCTAAACATGATTCCTGGTAAAAACAAATGTATAGATATGTCTACACAAATAATAGTATGGCAAATGAAAACCTTTAGGTAAACGCTCTGCGTGTTGAGATTTGAGGGACTGTTGTGTCAGTGTGACAGAATGACTGTTTATTAAAGTTTTACAGATCAAAGAATACCTGAGTATCCTAAAGTGAACTCTATAGTCTACTTAAACCTTGGATAAGATGTGACAACAATATGTAACCACTTGCCAAAATGGTAATGTAAAGGCTAAGTAAAAGACTTTTGTCAAGTTATCAGTGTCATACTTTTCCTCGATAATGGTCTGGCCATTGCTCTTCATCTCCTCCACAATGATTTTCTCTTCCTCCGGTAGCAGGACCTGAGGTATACTGTCTTTCCGCACCGCTGTTGACAGACACAAATGGCAATGTCCATCTATTGAAGGTGTGCTACAAACATCTTAAGCCGTGTGGAAAGAGACTACCAGCACACAGAACATGTCCTCTGCCTCACCTGCGTTCGCCTGGTGCAGGCTGACTCCTGTGCAGTAGGCCTCGATCACCTTCAGAATCTGAGCATCCTCCTCCAGAGCAGCTGTACCTGTCAATCCAAAATACACACGGGACCCAGGTGGTCCTAAAACAATGGACCACATAATCCAAAACACACATGGGACCCAGGTGGTCCTAAAACAATGGACCACATAATCCAAAACACACATGGGACTCAGGTGGTCCTAAAACAATAGACCACATAATCCAAAACACACACAGAACCCAGGTGGTCCTAAAACAATGGACACGCAAGACAAAGAGACTTAACTGCTAAATCTCTATACTTGTATGGTACAGTGCGGCTGCTATATTTTCACTACAGGGCATAGCCAATGAGATCTTTGTTTTCATGCTATGGCAGCCTATTGTCTAAAACGTACCAGTAGGCGTAAGTACAGGCCCTTTCCATGGGTTTTCACTCAGACTTAACACACCTGGAGCAGAGCACCTATGTGAGAAGGCAATGACTACAATTCATCTTTCAACAGGGCCTGTACTATTGTTCCCTCCAAACTGCTTAGAGCACAGTGTTGGGACATGACAATGTGCAATTTGATAATGGTCCATGTGACAGTCAGACTGAGGATTGACAATACCACCTCCCCCACTGACTCTTAACAACGGGGCCCCGCAAGGGGTGAGTCCTCTGCCCTTTGTTTTTCTCCCTGCACATTTATGGTGCATGACACCAATTTAACTGACATAACCAAGGTTACAAGCTCGACAAACAACAACGAGGACCACAGCAGTAGAGAGTTAGCGGTTTTAAGTTCCTCAGCGTTCACCTTGCAGATGGTTATTCGTGGACAGTTCCAGACTCCAGTTCATATGAACTGAAAGTTACCCTAACGTAGTGGAGCTGGAATGTTTTGGATGAGCAATTGACTCAATTGACTCACACTTACATTTTCACAAGCTCTTGTGAAAGTGCGAGTTACCATAAACCAAATGAGCCATATGTTTCAGGTACGTAAAAATAATTCCACAAAGCGCTGAGAGAAGAGTTGGTCATTGGTTAGGCTGAGGCTTCTTGTCCATTGTAGTCTGGAGACTATTACGTATAATTTCCTGTAGTGAAACACTAAAACGTACTTTTCCGCAGTAGGAACTCGTCGTCGGAAGGTTTTCTTTCTGGTCGGCGTTTTGGAAGGAATATCTTAATGGGCCCCTGGCTTTTACTGGAGTCCTGCAGAAGTGACATGAAACGGTTAGGAAGACAGCATCACAGGAAAGGCGGTGATTCACACCTTCAGACCAGGCTGACAAGAGATCCCAGGAAATGCAAGTAAGATACATCGCCCCCGTAGGCCAAAACAAATCCGGTATGAGGTGTTGCACAAGCATGAAGCAGAGGAAACCAAAGAAACCTTTGTCATGTTCCTTGGGGCAGAACAAAATCAAAATGGCATTTTCCTATTGAACAAGTTTCAGTCCCTGACTAAGGCAATCTTGGTGTAATGCAAAATCATTTATTTTCAGAAAGAATATGTCCTTTTATATACGTTTGTTGTTGATGTAAAATAAATAAATGTATCATATTTGTAAAGGCCTAATATCTTTAAACCTGTAAATTGGTGAAATCAAATGCCACAATCCGATTAGTTATCAATGTGTAAACTGGGAGTTGCTAGAACAAAAAGATGAGCCTCAGAGACAAACAAACTGGCAGGCTTCAAGGTCCTGAAAATAAGTTGGGAAAAGTACACTGCTCTAAAAAATTAAGGGAACACGTAATCATCACAGTATAACACCAAATCAATTAAACTTCAGGGATATCACTCTGTCCAGTAAGGACATAAGTGATTGTCAGTCCATATCACCTGTTCAAATGAAAGTAGTGCACAAGACAGGTAACAGCAAGACAACCCCAAAAAAAGAATAGTTTTGCAAGTGGTGGCCACAGACAAACTGCTCACTCCTTACCCTTCCTAACTGATTCTTCACTTCATGAGAATGGCATGAGGGCCCAACGTAGTGGGTCCTGTGCTCACAGCCCAGCACCAGGCAACTCTGCTGGAGATATTCGTTTTTTATCATTCCTATTTCTATACTATATCTTTGCTTATGCCGAAACTAGTATTAAGTACAGAACATTACATACTAAGAATGCATATAGTCACACAGACATATTCCATTAAGCAAGATGTTGTTTGTCAGTGAGGGTCTGAGTGAAACACGGTCAAGGAGAAGTGGGTTAAAGGCACAATAAGACCCAGACCCAAATAAGAGAAGTGGTTGAGCTAGGACATCCTGTCAACAAGTCAAGGGTCTAAACTGACCTAACCGACCCCTCACCATCAGTAGAAGAAGTTGCTGGGGCCTATCAGGTGGTGACAAATTGAGGACGTACCCCATGATCCAGACACTCAGTCGAACTGTGAACAATGAAGGGGGCACGATTAGTAGTGTACTAGACAGCTAACTGTTTACAGTCTGTGGACGTACAAAGCTATTCGCCCCTACTCAAGAGCTCCTTTCCAGATAGTTATTCTTATTTTGCAAGTGCTAAATAAACGAATTGGACGAAACCTTGGACCTTGGAGTAATTTGTACGGAGCCGAGGG
The DNA here is from genome assembly GCA_016801125.1 of Novumbra hubbsi. Classification (NCBI taxonomy): domain Eukaryota; kingdom Metazoa; phylum Chordata; class Actinopteri; order Esociformes; family Umbridae; genus Novumbra; species Novumbra hubbsi. The sequence continues at coordinate 45,042 of JACXGK010001280.1, read as the reverse complement.
CCTGGCTGTTGCTGGACCAACGTGCATCCAGACACAGGTCCGTCATTGGAACCCCGTTCTCTTCACAGAGGAGAGCAGGTACACAATGAACAGTAAATGTTTGGATCTTTATTATATGTTGTTCATCAAGACCTGATGTGTGATTTAGGTGTTCCCTTAATTTTTTTATAAAAGCACAGCATGAGTATCATGTCATTAGAATGGCAGCATGAAGAAGCTGGCAGAAGTTGTGCACAATGTTCAACCTAAAGAGTTGCGACTGAAAAATATAGGATCTGAGATCAATAAAATCAAGCCTGTCTTGAATCCATGAATACAAAGGCATGCATGTGTGGAGTCACAGCAGTAGAAAAGAATAATAAAATCCTAGAAAAGCGTTTTTACTGACTCAACTTGTCGCACAGCTCATAAGCTGCTGAAAGACCCACTCTTATGTCCTTGGTAGGCTAATGTTTGCTCGATAGGCCTTTTTGGAATTTACGAGTCAACAGGAGGGATTAGTCGTCTCAAAGTTTTTTGTTATCTTTTTTTGGCGACTGTATTTGACACTGTGTGTGTGTTATCTGTGCATGCAGCGTTTGTGGCAGTAGGCTACACCTTTTTATTGGTCTGAATACTACTTACTACCCTGTGGCTACATTAGATGTGCACAGCTGGTGTTCCCTCAGATAGCAGTAACAGGCCTCAAGCTATAGATTGGGTAAATTAGTTCAAATTCTTTTGACTAACACATTAAACAGCCTCCGTCTAGTCTAATTCTACAAAGGCCACAACCCTTCCCATGGAAACCAGGAAAATAGAAACCAGGAAAATGGCACAATCAAGCGTCATTTTCACTTGCAGTACTACGTACCTTTGTATGCGCTTAAGGAAACAAATGTTCAAGTGTTAAACTAAAGATGTGAGAGTTGCGGTCTCATGTCAATCAGAGCGGAGTGTGAATATTGTCTAGTTCTCATGTAGTTACTTTTTTCACCACAGATACACGACCATGTGTTGGTCTCAAGGCAACAATGTTGCAACAATCTTCCGGCTTGTTCAGCTCAACCCCAAAAGCCTTTGTTTTCACAAAACATTCATGAGAGACTTAATAGAAGTCAACAAAGAGGCAGGTAGGGCCACTGAATTATGAGCGCATTAATACACTGGGTGAAAATTAGGAAAAGGGAACATTATTTTTCATGCCCTGACAGATAATAGACCCTATCAAATAGGTTCCGAAATGAACCTGTCCAAACCCCAAATGAAACAGATCCTGTTTAGGATAAATCAAGTTCAAACAAATTACAGAAGGGGCAAAAAATAAAGCCCACTCACAAAATAGTAAATAGCACACAGCAAATCAGTAAAGCTCTTCAAAATACTTAAATTCATTTTCTTTAACAATAGAAACCTACGACAAATTCAACTTGATTAAAAAATAGCATCAAAAGACGCTAAGTGCACGTGTTGTGTCGGTGCGGTGGAATTATTTTGCATCAGTTATCTAGAAATAGCTTAGTGTTACCTAGAAAACAAACGAGAGTTTGGGGCCACAGGTTAGGAGGGGTGCTTGAACACAGACATACGCAAACACAGGAAACCAACAAGCTCACCAAGGAACAAAGGAAGAGGGGAAGGACGAAGCCATTGAAAGTCATGACATGCCCCTTTAGTGCAGAAAACACACATTCACGGAGAGAGATCTAGTCTTACCTTTAAGATATAAGACATCCTCTACAGAAGCCAGTATGGGGAGAGAGAAAGAAAAAAAGATACGATGTGAGAAAAGATAGAACAAGTTGGCAGTGAACATTTCCGTGTTGCGTGTCTTCCATCCTGCAGTGTAAAGAAAACGAAGTGATGATTCCATAGAGAAAAAGGACAAATATGGAAGAGGTGGGAGGACATGCATTGTCTATGGGTAGAGGACCCCCAGCACCTGGCGAGGTTCATCCTGTTGGTCAAGTAAAACTCCCCAGTGTTGCCTGTTTGCTGCTTTTCACCAGATCATGTATTTAGGCTTGAAAGGCCTGAACTACATTCACTTTTTATATGAGGTCTAGAGTGGGGTGCAGCATATTGACTTTATGTCTTTGCAAAAATATATATATTTTAATAATTTATGCAGAAAAAAAAACTTTATACATATGAATGGAGAGACAAAACCTCTGAAAAGGAAATACAATTTGTACCACAAAAATAGGCACTTCTTAAATTAAAAACTACTAAAAACGATTTGCTAGCTATGACTCAAGTAATCATCACAGTAGAACACAAAGGGCCAGTTTCAAAGACACAAATTAGGCCTAGTCTAGTTTAATAGAAATCTCCACTGTGCTTGTTTTTTTTTTTATCCAAGACTAGGCTTAATCTGTGACTGCAAAACCGCCCCCATGTCAATTACACTCCAGGGATATCAATCTGTCCAGTTAGGAATCATAAACAATTGTGAATCAATGTCACCTGTTTTGGTTGGAGAGGCAACAGCAAGACAATCTCCAAAGGTTCTTCCCTATTCTTCTCTAGTTTTGCATTTAACTAGTGTCCTTCTCACTACTGGTAACATGAGGCGGTACCTTCAGCCCCTTTAGGTTACTCGGGTAGTCCAGCTCCTCCAGAATGGCACATCCATACGTGCTGTCGCAAGAGGGTTTGCTGTGTGTCCCAGGACACTCTCCAGAGCATGGAGGAGATACCACGAGACGGGAAGTGACACGAGGAGAGCTATACAGGGCTGTAGAAGGGTATCAACCTAGCAGCAGGTCCGGGATCTGCTCCTTTGTTTATGGAGCAACATGAGGAGCACTGCCAGAGCCTCACAAAATTCCCTGAGAAACGTTGGTTGGTTGCTGAGATAAGAGCAGGTTCACACTGAGTACATGTGACAGACATGAGAGCGTCTGGAGACAGTGTGGTGAATCTTATGCTGCCTGCAACATCATCCAGCATGACCAGTTTGGCATTGGGTCAGAGAGGCAAATCCTTGGAGGGTGGCACAGACCTCCATGTGCTAGTAGCGGGATGGAATCCTCAGACCCATTGTCAAATCCTACACTGGTGCCGTGGGCCCTGGGTTCCTCCTGTTGCAGGGAAATGTCTGGCCTTGTGTGACTACAGTGTAGGCAGTTCTTGGATGACAAAGTAATTGATGCCATTGACTGTCCCTCACATACCGCAGACCTGAATCAAATTGAGAACTCCGGGAAGTTATGTATCAGGGCATCCAAGTAGAGCCACAGACTGTCCAAGAGCTCACTGATGCCCTGATCCAGATCTGCTAGGATATCCCCCAGGACACCATCCACTGCCTCATCAGGAACATGCCCAGACGTTGTCGAGCGTGCATACAGGCACGTTGGGGCCATACACACTACTGAGTTACATTATGAGTTGCTGTGATGAAATTCACGCAAGTTGGAACAGCCTGTGATTTCAATTGTTTACTTAGGTTTTCAGGGTTTGAATTCAGCCCTCAATTGTACTTCACCCCAAATTTTTTTTGTATTTTTCAGAATGCATCCTATTGCTGACCTCCGCTGTTACAACAACAAAGACAGGTGGAAATCAAATGTGCCAAACCACAAAAGAAGACATTTTATTAGATTTTATTTATTTGCATTTTTACAAGGCCTCTCTCCAAGATTTTTTCAAATAGGGTTTTTGCTTGAATCTGTTCACTGAAAAAAAAGGGGACCTTGATTGTTAATTACAGATACTAAGAAAACCAGTGTTGATACGCTGGATCCAGGATTGTTGTTTAGTGCTGCTACAATTATGTCTGTAGCTCTAACGCTACAGTTCTGGGAAAAAATAAGAGCCCATTGCACTTTCTCTGTCTTCTCCAAAAAAGTTGAAAAGGAAAGTTTTGAATGAGGAACCGAAGGGTTTAATTTAAGAGTTCACTGCAAATTGAAAGAAAAAGGGGCAGTTGCCTCTTAAATTTTTCCAGAGCTGTACATTTAATCTAACATTAATTTTGGGTGTTGAAGTCTGGAAAACCACTCATGTTTTCCCACTGCGTATGGGTGGGGACACTAGTATCCTTGATAACTATCGCCCTATTTATAAATTATTTTACACTAAATTGTATACAGTTGTTTGGGACATGATTGGGCACCCCTGTGTAGAATCTGTGTAAAATGTTTAAGTGAAAAGTAAACACCTCTTTGGCAGCGAAACTTAAACATTAACATAACTTAGAATGTTCTGCAAATTTTAAAGCACAGTTATTATGTACTTGCTGATATGAATAGATTGAAAAATTTAAACAGTAAATGCTACATGTGTTTTGGCAACCCCAGACAGTCATTAGTAACGCCCTCTTTGTCAGAATTTACAGTGGGGCAAAAAAGTATTTAGTGAACCACCAATTGTGCAAGTTCTCCCACAGAACAAGATGAGAGAGGCCTGTAATTTTCATCACAGGTACACTTCAACTATGACAGACAAAATGAGAAAAGAAAATCCAGAAAATCCCATTGTAAGATTTTTAATGAATTTATTGGCAAATTGCAAAGAGAGGCTCCTCTGTCCTCCACTCGTTACCTGTATTAATGGCACCTGTTTGAACTTGTTATTACCGTATTTTCCGCACTATAAAGCGCACCGGATTATAAGGCGCACCTTCAATGAATGACCAATTTTAGAGCATTTTTCATATATAGGGTGCACCGGATTATAAGGCGCATAAAATATTGCAGTCAAACGTTTGACTGGGTTTGCGTTATGCATCCACTAGATGTGCTAAATTGAATGTCAACAAAACAGTCAGATAAAGTCAAACTTTATTAAGCGTTCTGACAACTACGTTCACTCCCATGGTAACGTTGGTCAAACGTTAATGTGCATATTAACATTATCTCCCAGCCTTGCTCACACTTCTCCCAAACGTGGAGAGGAACTATTCCCTAATTCAGTAAACACGTACCGTAGTAAAAGAAACAGTCTGATACCACTAAATCAAACGTTAGTGCATACTCAACATTGTTCAGTTACATATAAAACGTAAAGCTAAATTTTTTCAGTTCATTCCCCGTCCACGAATCCCTTGAATTCTTCTTCTTCAGTGTCCGAATTGAACAGTTGGGCGACTACGGCATCCAACCTGCCCCGCTTCCTCTCGTCATTATCCGAGTCAGTGTCGCTGCTGGTGCCTGGCAGTTCAGAGATTATTCCTGCCTTCGTGAAAGCTCGGATCACAGTTGAGACTGATATATCCATATATGGATCCATATATAAGGCGCTCCGGATTATAAGGCGCACTGTCGTTTCTTTTGAAAATGAAAGGCTTTTAAGTGCGCCTTATAGTGCGGAAAATACGGTAGTATAAAAGACACCTGTCCACAACCTCAAACAGTCACACTCCAAACTCCACTATGGCCAAGACCAAAGAGCTGTCAAAGGACACCAGAAACAAAATTGTAGACCTGCACCAGGCTTGGAAGACTGAATCTGCAATAGGTAAGCAGCTTGGTGTGAAGAAATCAACTGTGGGAGCAATTATTAGGAAATGGAAAACATAAGAGACCACTGATAATCTCCCTCGATCTGGGGCTCCACGCAAGATCTCACCCCGTGGGGTCAAAATGATTACAAGAACGGTGAGCAAAAATCCCAGAACCCCACAGGTGGACCTAGTGAATGACCTGCAGAGAGCTGGGACCAAAGTAACAAAGCCTACCATCAGTAACACACTACGCCGCCAGGGACTCAAATCCTGCAGTGCCAGACGTGTCGGCCTGCTGAAGCCAGTACATGTCCAGGCCCGTCTGAAGTTCGCTAGAGAGCATTTGGATGATCCAGATGCAGATTGGGAGAATGTCATATGGTCAGATGAAACCAAAATAGAACTTTTTGGTAAAAACTCAACTTGTCGTGTTTGGAGGACAAAGAATGCCGAGTTGCATCCAAAGAACACCATACCTACCGTGAAGCATGGGGGTGGAAACATCATGCTTTGGGGCGGTTTTTCTGCAAAGGGACCAGGACGACTGATCCGTGTAAAGGACAGAATGAATGAGGCCATGTATCGTGAGATTTTGGGTGAAAACCTCCTTCCATCAGCTAGGGCATTGAATATGAAACGTGTCTGGGTCTTTCAGCATGACAATGATCCCAAACACACTGCCCGGGCAACGAAGGAGTGGCTTTGTAAGAAGCATTTTAGGGTCCTGGAGTGGCCTAGCCAGTCTCCAGATCTCAACCCCATAGAAAATCTTTGGAGGGAGTTGAAAGTCTGTGTTGCCCAGCAACAGCCCCAAAACATCACTGCTCTAGAGGAGATCTGCATGGAGGAATGGGCCAAAATACCAGCAACAGTGTGTGACAACCTTGTGAAGACTTACAGAAAATGTTTGACCTCTGTCATTGCCAACAAAGGGTATACAACAAAGTATTGAGATAAACTTTTGTTATTGACCAAATTCGTTTTTACAACCATAATTTGCAATTAAATTCATAAAAAACCCTACAATGTGATTTTCTGGATTTCTTTTCTCATTTTGTCTGTCATAGTTGAAGTGTACATGAAAATTACAAGCCTCTCTCATCTTTTTCAGTGGGAGAACTTGCACAATGGGTGGCTGACTAAATACTTTTTGGCCCCACTGTACATACACAGCCTCTAAATGTCTTGTAGCCAACTAAAAGTCTTTCTATTTTCAGTTTAGGATTCCCCCTCATGCTTCCTTCAGAACACTTCAAGGTCAGACATATTTTTAGGTTGTCTGGCATGCACTGCATGTTTGAGACCTACCTAGAGATTATAAACAGTATAAAATTACAGGGACTGTGAAGGCCAATTCAAACCCCTGAACTCTGTTTCTTCCCTCTACCTGCACAATATCTCCTGTCTTATTGGCTGCCACACAACCCAAACCCCCAATAGGCCCACCTCCATGCCTAGGAGTAGGCAAGGTGTTCTTTTCTTTAAATTTTTCTCCAAACAACCCCTAGGTAATTGTGGCCAGTGTTCAAATTGTACACCCTTGACTCAAGTGTTGCACTGCAAACTGACTTTTGTGAAGAGATGAAAGACTCTGAAGACACTTCAATGCTGATCATGTTTGTGCTCAACTGACTGGAGCACCACTCGCCCCATGCTAACAGAACCTTACTGCAGGTCCCGTACGGTGATATGGAGGTTTTGCTTTGTTTACGAGTCAATTAAGTTCAGGGACGTCGTAATAAATAAACAATAAAAGTGTGGCCATTGCATACAGTAAACAAACGTTTAACTGTGCGTTACAATTTGTAGAAATGTCAAGTGGAAGTCTGTTCACGGCAGAGGTTGTGTTGTGCCTCTCGTAGAAAGTCTAAAAGACATGCTATTTGGCCAGAAAAGGCCAAACTGAAACTGTGAAGAACCTGTGAAGTAACCGCTGTAGCTATTTGCTGCACACGCCCAGATCGACCTGACTGCCAGAGAAAGACTTGTCTTTACCAGAATTGACACATTTACTTAAGAAACCCCCGGTACTTGTTTACTGACATTCCAGAAGTGTCATTTGTTGAGCAGATTTTCCCCAGGTCTTGGTAGGCTTACCTCCTTATAACCCAGTGCAGCCGAGGGCTTGAGGGGTGGGGCAGGGCGCAGGCAGCTCAGGGACCAGGGTTTGAGCGTCTTTAGGGGCTCCAGAGGCCCCCGGTTGGCCTGGCCAGGGGCGCTGAAGGGCATGTGGGGCTGATGACTAGGGGTCCCCACCACTCTGACTGTTTTCCCTCCATCGTTCTACAAAGTCCATCGCCATGGAAACAGACCAAAACAACATGGGTAAGATTCAGTGCATCTGCGGTCCATGTGTAAAGTGCAGAAAACATTGAAGACGAGGGCATGTGCAGTTCACACTATGGCCAAGTCTATGTAGGAAGGCTGGTTTAAATATTCTATCCACCTACCCAGGTATTTGTATGCAGAGAAAATTTTTTTCTTTGTTTTGTTCCAACCCGATAGCTGGCAGGTGGCTATCAGAAATACATGAGTTGCTAGCTATAATATGGCCAACACTTTAATTGCTACTGGCAGTTTTATCACTACTGGCACTAACAGTTATCCTTCCTGCTTCACCTATGGCACTGCCCAGCAGGCTATGGCAAACAGCAATTTAGCAAATGTTTACAAAATAAAAGAGATATTAATTATTTCACAGATATTCGTAGTGCTATAGTAAATTATTTTATAGCCAATTGTAATGGAATCAAGTAAAATTAAAGTTTCAAGCAAAACACTTGATGTCTATGGGGTTTATGACATCTGGGGCTTTCTTTACACTTTGTGGTTGTAGCTAAAATAAACAACGGACCTAACGTCTTTGATGACAGAAAGCTGTCTTCCTCCAAAGAACTGACATTTTGATCAGAGAACATTCTCTACATACAACCGGACTTCCTGTACCTAAAAGAGTAAACGAATCTTGTGAATAATTTGTCGTTAGCTGTGTGTGATTTCTTTACCCTGATGATGGTGCCACCAGGGCTCGCTCCTTTGGTGTAAGAGTGGAGATGGTCCATCCATTCCTGCAGCTCCTGGGGGTTACTGCAGAACACTGTGATGCGATCAATCATGCTACCTGCAACAGACACACACACACACACACTCTGTCAGTAGGTAGAATTTTGCAGAGAAAGTTTGAGATTAGGTTATCTCCAGGTAGGTGATGGTAACACAGTTTGCTGGGAAGTTTCAGGCTAGGTTACCTCAAAGTATGTGTAGGTAACCCAGTTTGCAGTTTCATAAAGCCCACATGTCTGGGATCATAAACACCCACCATGACAGCTTGCAAGACCCGAACGGATGTAAAACTTCATCATGGTATCCAAAAAACATAGTGAAAATTACCACAGATAAACAACATAAATCGGAATACTAAAAGTAAACTTTTATGAACTCAGCATATTTACAGGAAGCACAGGGAAACACATGACATTGAATTAAACGCTTTGATGCATCGCAGGCCTCGACAGTGCTACACTTTTGTTGACCCATGTGACAAAAAATCTAGATGAGCAAATTTTGTGGGATTAATAATCTTCACCAGAAAACTAAAACGCCCTTGGTTTTAGTGCTTCTGCTGTTCAAATTTATAGTTGGTACTTACTCAAATAACTACTGATACCATAATGCACTCTGCAACTAACTTAGAGGCTGGAAATACCTCAGGCCGATGAACGATTTATGTTAGATTAATATGGAGGACTAACTGGATCAAATGAAAAAAAAAAAGTGGCACATTATTATGAAATCTTTTTATAATTCCCTTTTTAAAATAATAGTATAATATTTCATAATACATTCAGCTCACTTGAGGAAATACGAATGGTATTTTGCAAACTGTGTCGAAAAAGGTTTATTTCAATGGGTGAGCAATATATGTAACTTAGAGTAGTGACATGCCTATTAGCCAACATACGTAGACAGTATGGGTGCTCCTGCTTGCGTTACATTTCAGGTAGCATTGCCCTGAGTGCATCGCTTGTGGGTGCGCCAGCTTCCTAACAGCAGTTTTGTTGTGTTCAGGGTTAGATTGCAACTATGTAGAAAGAAAAAACAGCTAGCTAGAATAATGGCATTATATGTACTATAAGTGAAATACGCCAGCAGTAACTACCTTTTGTTTGCTTATCTGTATTGAAATTATTTGAGCCATCGCGAGCACTGTTAATGTACCGTTCCTTAATTCTAATACAGCTGCAAGATGTCTGCAAGTGGGTCAAAAGATCCGGGGCTGTTCCAAAAAGACCCGAGGATCAAGCCCCGGTTGCCAGGCCTCACGACGCCACTGTCAGTAACCAGGGTTGCCAGATTTTAGTAACAGTATACAGCACAACCACCCACCTCCACACGTTTGTTTAGCATGTCTAAAAGGCATGCTTTGATGATTTTTCTAATACCATTATTTTAAAATGGGGAATTATTTAAAAAGAAAAAGGTAATATTAATGTCCCACTTAAAAAAAACTTTATAGACTTAATTAAATATATGAATTGATTTAAATATTTAATTTAGACTCCTTTGGACTTCCATTAACTTGTCTACAGATCTTGGTTAACTGGTTAAAAATAACGAGCATGAGAAGTCAACGCTTTTACATGTAAACAAAAGCTTTCATCTGCTCTCATTGCAGGCAAATGCAGTTTTCATATGTTCCACGGAACTTTTAACTGCCAGCTGCTACCAAACTAACGCATTCATAAAATTATACCAGCCCTGTTAACCCATTATTGGCTTTAAAGCAAAACCTAACACAATGTCTGGTAAATGTATTTTCAACATGTTGCTGGCACTGTCTGTGGTTTATGCATTCATCAGCTGATAACACTACAGGACTACCTCAATGCAGCAATAGAACCTGACATGAGGCGCAAAACGCCATAGTAGCCAACTACGCACTGATGAAAAGAGAATTCAACATCGTCCTGTTTTCTCCAATCGACTCAACAGGACCAGTGTTTTAAAAGGAAATGTTCCTGTATTTGTACTTGGTCCTGAAAGTTGTATATTGGACAAGAGAAAAGGACATCCATGATTACGTTTTCTCAGAACAGCCATTACCAACGTCACCTAACCACTAGCGATAATAGCTTGGTTGGTTGTGGGCTCAGAGTTGTTACGTCTCTGAACAGGCAGGTGGCTATAGCAACAACAAAAACAACTGATCAATGAGCAAGTGGTTGGTGGCCTCAGCTGGTTGGGACTTTTTTTGACTCATGTCACTTTAATAAGGAAATCTTAACGGAATCGCACCCCTGGAAGAATGTCTGTTGTATGTGCAATAGCAAAAGCAGATCCTAATAAATGTTTTCAATTGTCAAAGCCAACCCCAACCGTTTTGACAAATAGTTGCTTATGTACCAGTTTTGCTTAACAACAAACCAGAGTCTGGTGTGAGCAAATTTGATGGATTATCTAAATCAGCTTTGAATAACCCCAAACCAAAACAAGAGGCTCTGGATTGTCTTTTCATGCTCTAACATGAACGGCTTTCGCGGGGGTGTCTATCCATAGAAGTGATAAAACATATAACGTTGAAAGGGTGGAGTCTGATGTGGATCACAGGAGTAAGCCCATCACTAGAAGCGACTGAGATCACCGTAGTGCACCTGTGATGGTGCTGGGGATGATGACAGAGCGCTCAGACGCTGATCCCTCTATAACTCACCTGTGATCTCAAAAGCGTAATGGCCACAATCTGGGTCCTCGGTCTGCCTGGAGACGGTGCAGCCTGTCAGGGGCAGCCTTCCCTGGGGACACAGAGACAGGCGCGGAGGGGGGGGGGGTGACGCCTTGGACGCAATGCAAAATGTGGAGGACACTCAGGCGGTCATTGTCGGTTACCTGGTAGATGAAGCCGCTCATCCGTGGACTAGCAGAGAGCATGACCAGCACATTGGGAAACATCATGAGGTAGCGCTCCTCTTTGTCCTATGGAGAACACGTATTAAAACACATACGGTGCCAATGACTTATGCAGAGTTATAAAAGAAATACTCATACTGACAAGTATACAACATGGTCGTCCGATAACTTGGGGCAACTGGACATAAAAATGTCTCAGTGTTAGAAATACCAACAAATGACACAAGCCAACAGTAAACAGTTTTCATTTGGTCAGTCCACTTTTTTTCCACTGTTCCTCGGTCTAGTGTCTGTGCTATTTTGGCCATCTTAATCTTTTCTTTTTATTAACCAGTCTGAGCATAGCCGGGGCACATCAAAAAGTTTACTTTGTTAACCATTAATCAGTTAAATCGTAAACAATTTAACAGAAGTTAGAAACAGTCTCACTGCGTCATTGGAACACATGAGTGTTCCATAAAACATGATGCCGTATCCAGTCACAATTGTTATTTACAACATTTACAATGGCTACATTGTATTTCTGATCCATTTGATGTACTTTTAAAACTTTAGAACGGTAGTGTAGAAATTGAGTCACTTAAAAAAGAAGGCAGATATTTGTTGTGTTCTTGTCAGCCTCATACATGACCCCTACACAAAACAGCATTATAGGAAGGCTGCTGTGGCCCCACTGGGACGATCTGGGCTTTCTGATTCAGACTTCCTTCAGATCTCTCTTCGCCAGGGGCAGAATGGGGCATCATGTGGGTTACATTAGCATATTTAAACTCATCTCCGGAATGTGTTATATGGAAACAATGATGTTTGCTCCAAATAATGTGGAACTTATACTTTCAGTGAATTTAGACAACTTTGTGCATGGATCAGATTTTATGGTTGTCATGCCAACAACGTAACAAGCCTGTTTCCCTTTTCTGGCGTTTTCTGCTACCTTCTGGTGACGGCAGCGTCTGGGTTGTTGCCCGAACACACAGACAAGAGCAAGTCCTAAAATGGAACATTAGTGGAGAAATACGAAATAGGCTTTCTTTCAGTGACCATGGAAACCCCGCAGACGTCACCTCGTGGGATCCGTTCTGCATGTGGACCTGGGACATGTAGGCCACCTGGCCCAGAGACTTCAGGCCGTCTCCCTCCCAGCCTCTCACTGGCTCTGACAGGATCTGGATTTCCAGATTCTTTCTCCTCCGCAGATCCTGACACTGGGTCTGAAAGGAGACATGTGGGGATTGTTGTGGAAATGACATCATTATGAGAGTGTCAAGACTTAATAAGCATCATTTGCAAATGCGCAAAACCAGGTTCCTCTAAAACGGATCGTTTCCATGACATGACAATACCGTTTCTTCGTCAAAGGTGAGATAGCACCAACAGCTTACCGGGACTAGATGGGGGATTCCCCTTTTCACAGACAAACTACCAACTCACTCCCTATTAAAATCCGTCTAAGAGAAAGAACCGAAATAAGGGCTGCTGCACCCACAAATACAACGTAACCTTTGGGATGCTCAACCACCCCCCAACCCCCCACCCCACACACCCACATACACACACGTCTGAACACTCCATCTCTGGAGACAATGGTATAAATGTGTGAGTCAAGCCTTCCTCCCGTCCCCAACCTACAGCCACATGGTGGAAACAGACTCTCAAAACAGACTATAACGGTTGCATTTATACACTATGCTTCTAATTCCGTGTTCCACTGAAATAACCGGGACGGATTCATCACCTTGAACATTGCTCATATTCACAACAGTTTTTGGTGTGATGCAATGGCATCTCCTCAGTTTAGCAACAAAATAACTAGATTTGTACACTTAAATTTTAACTGGTTACTTTACCATAGTTCTTTTTTTTTTAATACAGACAGGAAATTTACTGAGCGAACTAGAAACACAGGATGATTAGGAGGCCATGACAGTATGAATGGACATTTAGTCGAGACACTGGGGATGACACCACTACTTGACCCCAAAGGGGCAAGAACACAAGTTCAACCTCAGAGTCCCTGCCATGACCCCTGGGAGGTTAACCACTCGGGCCCTATTACATCAGATTTATTTTAAACCTGGGGAATTCTGATTGCCTCTCCAAAAATGTCCAGTTAGCTAATTTAATACAGATCATCCATGCATGTTATTTATGTTTTATGATAGAATTGGGCAAATTAATTCTTGTTGATTCCCTACTAAGTTCAGTAAGTGATTGAATGAAGACAGACAGCTGAGTTTCATTGCTGATTCTTGGTATTTATATTAGTAATTATTCTCCTGCAAGGCTATTGGTAAGATAAGGTAAGGTAGAGTAAGGTAAAGTAAAAGTTGAGTAAGGTTAAGTAAAGGTAGAGTAAGGTAAAGAAGTAAGTAACCAAAGAGGATCCATACTCACCACCAAGCCCTTAAAGGCTGCTGTGGCCTTCAGGATGTCACTGTGGTCTGGATGGGTCTCCTGAAAGATACTCAAGTTATACCATGTTTTACTTCATACACAATACCGAATTAAGTCGGATACTCATGTTATACAATGTTTTACTTTATACACAATACCAAGTTTAATTAAGAATCCATCAACAACGCCATTCAAACTGACAACAGTTATTGGGATAATATTTAAAATCCAAGTAACTTATAAATAACACGTAGATACAGTTTTCCCGTTCCGGTTTCTTTACATTTCTCATATTTTTTAACAGGAATTGTTCACAAAGAAAGCCTATTTAAGATGTATGGGAGGGATTTGATAACACGTTGTATCGATGGTATTACAAGAGCCTTGAACAGTGGAGTGAGTAAAACAGGGACCAACAAAGAGGTTGGGGACAGGCTCCATTTGCCTCCATTTGCCTCCATTTACCTCCACATGCCTCTCCAGCTCCTGCAGCAGGATGGGGTATTTGTCCAGCCTCATGAAGGCTTTACTCAGAGAGGTGGTCAGGGTCAGGATGCCAGGAGCGCTGGCCCCCAGGCCCTCCATGAATTTACCAAGCTCCTCACTGCAACACACGCAAACATATATTCATACACACCCACACATAAACAGAGGGGAGAATGAGAGAATACGTTTGGTTGAGCAAGAAAGAATATGAAAATGATTCCACAGCATGAAAGATGCAAATTAGTTTGAGATTAGTGTGAAATCGAAAGGCCTCATCTGCCTCCAACTCTAACAACATAACCACATCTATAGATATCCTGTGCAGCTTCCTGTGTGCTTGACAACTGTGCTCTGGTATCTCTGCAGTGCATCTTAGACAAACACCAGCCGGCAGTACCTTTTACGTTTCCAGAGCGACACCTAGTGGGCTGAAAGGAAATCTACACCCAGAAATTCACAGCCTACATCATTTTTTATATGAAACGAAAAAAAGCTATTCTACCTCAATTATTATCCTGACTGATGTGTTGACTTACTAAATAAGCGAATTGTGAAATCTAGATGACTGAAATGAGTGATGTAACATGGAGCCGTGGTCAGTGAGGATGCAGAATGGAGCTGTGGTCAGTGAGGATGCAGAATGGAGGACTGACCTTTGGTCAGTGAGGAAGCAGAATGGAGGACTGACCTTTGGTCAGTGAGGATGCAGAATAGAGGACTGACCTGTGGTCAGTGAGGATGCAGAATAGAGGACTGACCTGTGGTCAGTGAGGATGCAGAATAGAGGACTGACCTGTGGTCAGTGAGGATGCAGAATAGAGGACTGACCTGTGGTCAGTGAGGATGCAGACAGCTGAAGGGTGACTGGAACAGTAGGACAGGTACAGAGTTCTGATCTGACAAATCAGGTTCAGGTAGCAGGCCGCTACTCTCTGCTGGCTCTCCGGAACTCTGCGAGAACAAATCAAGCATTACTGATGGCGTTTAATTTCACAGCTCGCATTCCTTTCAAATTGATTCTAAAAACACGTAGGCATTTGAAATAGCGCTTAGCGTTACAGGCTGTGTCCTTCCACACAGACAGGCAGGCCATGACCTCTGACCCGGAGCAGCACTACAATACAAGGCCAGGCAGCGTCGGTGTGGGAGCACCCATGGCACTCAGGGTGTTGACCTTGTCAGTCCAGGTCTGCTCCGTGTAGCGGTCAGACATGTAGCCCGACTTCGCATGCCGTTTGTGGTGAACCGGAAAACGCCGCCAGCACAAACTGTCAGTCCTTTGTCGGCAGAATCATTTTTAAAATGGCTGCTACTAGCGTTCATGTCTGTCAGCGTAGTAGCTCACGTAGAAACAGCAACCATTTACAATGCGGGCAACAGACAATGACATTTGACATGTTAGATACAAAACCCGAGGCCAGCTAGCCTGGCAACCAGGTTGTGTTGTTAGAACATGTACCAGCTAGCCTAGGGCAGGAAGAGCTGTGACTGACATGTCTGACCAGGAGTATAATGGAACTACTAATATTACTAGAAACTAGAACTAGAAAACATTTACATTCACATTTTAGTCATTCAGCAGATGGTCTTATCCAGAGCGAATTGTGAACAATAAGTGCATTCCTCTAAAGGTGTCTTAAAAAACTAACAACTGACAATCATAGTAAGTATGCTTTCCAACATGCAACCATTTTAGATTAGGTGGTTATTCACTACCTAGGTATTTGCATACGTCACAAGCTTCCTCATCAGTTTGCAATGCCAGAGTTTGCAGGACTTTCAGTCAGGTGTCAGACATGCTATCTAACAGGGCCTGAACCGTAAAGGGGCTAACCCTAAACCCTTTAATAGCAGCATTGTAATGGATGGAATCAGAGGTTTGCTTGTTTCAGTGTCTGGCTCCTGTTTAGATTTTATTCTAGATACCAAATAGCCTGAGCTGATCACGTCTAGAGCTACATTCTATGTGATAACAATAGAAATAAAGAACATCTGATATAAACAGCCCATCACGTCAATACAATTTAACTAATTCTGTTGCTTTAAATGCGATGCTGGCATCCTAAACATGTGTCCTTATTTGTCGCACAGTTAGACACACACACTGACAGACCAAAAGACAGTCACAATGACAGACAGACCAACAGACAGTCAGGATGACAGACAGATTGTCATGCAGACAGACAGTCCCAATGACAGACAGACCAACAGACAGTCAGGATGACAGACAGATTGTCATGCAGACAGACAGTCACAATGACAGACAGACCAACTGATGGTCAGGATGACAAACAGCTCAACGGACATTCACAATGACAGACAGACCAACAGACAGTCACGATGACCGACAGACAGTCACAATGGCAGACAAACAGTCTTACTTGGTACATTCATCCAGAGCCAGAAGAAGACCCTGTTGGAAGGTGAGGATGTCCTCCAGATTACCAATCAACAGGCCGGCGTCTGAACTGCTCAGCCTGAAACACCACAGACGTTATCATTTCTAGAAGAGACAAGCCTCCTCATGACTGAAAACACTTTATGTGAATACACTCCCCCTGACCCCATCCTGTATCTTACTTGTCGCTGGCTTGCAGGGGTCGTAGATAACAGCCCAACACCGTCTGCAGCTCTTTCACAAATTCCCGCTCATGCTCCAAGATGTCCTGCACCACCTGATGAAGGCCCAGAACCTGTTAAGGCCCAGCTAGGCTGAAATGACTACTTGCCCCCAGAGTAAAGCTCCGGGCGGGTCCCTGTGGACCTTCAGGAGAGAGGACCCACTCACCACACTGTAGTAGTTCTTGGTCAGTTGAGTTGCTTTTGGAGACCCGGGTTTATCTGAAGACAACGAGCAGAGACCTGGGTTAGTCCCACTCCCAACCAGAGGCTGGCCATAGTGTGGTCTCTCCCAGACGGGCCCAACTCACCGCACGGCTTGACCTCGCGGACGTAGTTGCTTGGGAACCACCCCGTTTTGCCGTTGAGCGATCCCTCCCACCAACCGCCCTCCTCCTGGCGGAACACACTGATGAGGTCGCCCTTGTTGAACGATAGCTCGTCCTCGTTGTTTTGCTTGAATTGGAAGCGCGCCTTGACCAGGACCAGGCCAGCCCCGCCGTTCTCCGCCATCTCCTGGTTGAGCAGAACGTTGTCCGTTACTGACTGACATCCAATCCGACCAATCCGGAAGTGTTGATTAATTATGCATTCACAAACCATTCACGACAATGTACATTGATTTGTAATTACTGGCTATATCTAATACAAAGGTGTTCCACTTAGGTCAGTTTCTCTTTCCGTTTCAGAATTTGAGACAACTAACTCATATGACAAGGTGTGTGTGTGTCTTACTGCTGCCTTTGATTGCCTCCGTAGGGACCTGGACCTGGTGTGTGAGGAGGTGGACTGACTAGGAGCAGAGGAGACAGTTTGGGGACATGACCTCTCCGTGCCGCAGTCTGTGGAGGAAGACAACAAACACATGCTGAATATTTCATTAGGAGCCACCGTGTAGCGTTAGAACTGACATAGCTGATATGGCTCATAAAACTTAGATGAGGGCTTCACAACCGGCTGTCTGTCGACGAAAACATAACGTCTGAGAATCAAAGTCCATTTTCAGAACGCTCACTGATAAACCTGAGCCAAGCGGTGCAAACAGAATGAACTCAGAGCCCAGTACTGCCCATGAGCATACCTGCAGGTCGCATGGTTCCATCTGTGTTAGTCTCAGTCATACTTCCAGAAACAACTCAGACCCCGCCACCTCTCCTGTTTTAATCAGGTATGGTTTATGACAGGGATAAATGTGATTGTTGACAAGACCGCAACGGTAATATTAGTGGAGTCTGCCTTCTTGACCAGACTTCCAACAAAAGAAGGACTTGATTCCCCCATGTGGTTAAAGAGTTTTAGAATGACAACAACAACTCTGATAAAGACTAGCACCGGCAAGTCTGATAATGACTTGCACTGGCAAGTCTGATAATGACTAGCACAGGCAAGTCTGATAATGACTAGCACAGGCAAGTCTGATAATGACGAGCACAGGCAAGTCTGATAATGACGAGCACAGGCAAGTCTGATAATGACTAGCACTGGGAAGTCTGATAATGACTAGCACTGGCAAGTCTGATAATGACTAGCACAGGCAAATTGGATAATGACTAGCACAGGCAAGTCTGATATTGACTAGCAACGGCATGTCTGATAAAGACTAGCACAGGCAAGTCTGATAATGACTAGCACTGGCAAGTATGATAATGACTAGCACAGACAAATTGGATAATGACTAGCACAGGCAAGTCTGATAATGACTAGCACTGGCAAATCGGATAAAGACTAGCACAAGCATCTCTGATAATGACTAGCACCGGCAAGTCTGATAATGAGTGTGTAGGCAAGTCTGATAATGACTAGCGTAGGCAAGTCTGATAATGACTAGCGTAGGCAAGTCTGATAATGACTAGCACAGGCAAATCGGATAATGACTAGCACAGGCAAGTCTAAAAGGGCTTACCTTTACACCCCAACTTCTGCAAACGTGTGTGTGTGCATGCAAGATCAAAAATGCTTAAAACTAAAGAACTGTTTTACCAATGCATTGTTGTATACAACTGTGCAGACTAGAAGCACCAGACCACTTGTAATGACCGGAGGATATTAAATGTTTGTCAGACGGTCCTAGTCAGTCAGTCTTACACAGCACTCTTATATTCCAACTAGAAAACCACTGCTTCATTTATACAATTGCATTACGTAATCACATTGTCCTCACCTTTATTCCCTCTCATACATACTTCAGTTATGCATCAGTTGACGTTACAGAACACTGTAAAAGCGCAGTGCGGTTCAGGCAGGGATAAAAGCTTGATGGGATTCCAATGGGTTTTTCTCTGCAGAACCCTCAAGAGGCTGCGATCGCACAGATGTCTGCTGAGCCTAACTGACAGGCTCACCTCACATCCCCTCACACCGACACACACCGTTCCAACACCGTTACACACCGTTCCTCCAGCACCACACACTGTTCATCCAGCATCACACACCATTCCAACAACATCACACACCATTCCTCAACCGTCACACACCATTCCTCAACCATCACACACCATTCCTCAACCGGCATAAACCATTTCTCCACCGGCACAAACCGTTCCTAACTTGTTATCCAAACACAGAGATGAGATAGGTGTTTCAGCCACTGCATATCCCTCAGACCACGCAAACCGCTACACCTACCAACTCTGTTGGCACAGCATGTCCCTCGCCACAGCATGTCCCTCTGTGGGCACAGCATATCCCTCGCCACAGCATGTCCCTTTGTGAGCACTGCATGTCCCTCTGTTGGCACAGCATGTCCCTCTGTGGGCACAGCATGTCCTTGCCACAGCTTGTCCCTTTGTGAGCACAGCATGCCCCTCTGTGGGCGCAGCATGTCCCTTTGTGAGCACTGCATGTCCCTCTGTCGGCACAGCATGTCCCTCGTAGGCACTGCATGTCCCTTTGTGAGCACTGCATGTCCCTCTGTGGGCACAGCATGTCCCTCTGTGAGCACTGCATGTCCCTCTGTTGGCACAGCATGTCCCTCTGTGGGCACAGCATGTCCTTGCCACAGCGTGTCCCTTTGTGAGCTCAGCATGTCCCTCTGTGGGCACAGCATGTCCCTCTGTGAGCACTGCATGTCCCTCTGTCGGGACAGCATGTCCCTCTGTAGGCACAGCATGTCCCTTTGTGAGCACTGCATGTCCCTCTGTGGGCACAGCATGTCCCTCTGTGAGCACTGCATGTCCCTCTGTGGGCACAGCATGTCCCTCTGTGGGCACAGCATGTCCCTCTGTGGGCACAGCATGTCCCTCTGTGGGCACTTGTCCCTCGTTCCACGCCTACCGCTATACCTACAAACTCTGTAAGCACAGCTGTCTTTAACAGCTGGGAGAAAACCATCAGATCAATACCTGGACTGATGTTGATAGGCCACAGCCATCTCGTGCAATCACTTCCCAGCATTAGCAACATGAAGGCAAGCGGTTGAGCATCAGCAAACTCTTCTTCAAGGCCGCAGCTCAGTAACCTGATCATTTCTTTATAACTGTTTGAGTAAAACATTTTCTGTTACCCAAGGGTTTATTTTTAACAATGTAAGCATTGAATGCAAATACAAATAAATAAAACTAATATAAACTAGCAAAAAAAGTGAAATGTAAAACATACAAGTTGATTCCTCTATTCATTCGCTATCTAAACAGGTTGAGAACACAGTATAGCAGAAGTAGGTGGAGTCAGCCTGAACTCAAAATTTTAGATGGTTGTCTCATGGATTTCACATGTCTCTACATGGTGAGACACCCAGACCAGTTCTGCGAAGAAACGTAAGCTGGTGCACACTGCCCTGTTCTGAGGCGGAACGCTGCCCTGTTCAGAGGCGGAACGCTGCCCTGTTCTGAGGCGGAACACTGCCCTGTTCTGAGGCGGAACACTGCCCTGTTCTGAGGCGGAACACTGCCCTGTTCTGAGACGGAACACTGCCCTGTTCTGAGACGGAACACTGCCCTGTTCTGAGACGGAACACTGCCCTGTTCTGAGGCGGAACACTGCTCTGTTCTGAGGCGGAACACTGCCCTGTTCAGAGGCGGAACACTGCCCTGTTCAGAGGCGGAACACTGCCCTGTTCAGAGGCGGAACACTGCCCTGTTCAGAGGCGGAACACTGCCCTGTTCCGAGGCGGAACACTGCCCTGTTCCGAGGCGGAACACTGCCCTGTTCCGAGGCTGAACACTGCCTTGTTTTGAGACTGAACACTGCCTTGTTTCGAGACTGAAATTCGGACCATGTTCACACCACATTAAATACTTTCCAACTGTTAATTTAACCTAACTGTCTTGACAATTCTGACCAGGAAGAATGCAACCTGTCCCATGTAATGGTCGCTAGCAGTGATGGGATCACTGTCAAAGACATCCATTCTACCATCCTACACATTGTGACAGTTCTGCAGCATCAGGGAACTTATAGACCCAGCAGCAGCCTCGCCCACCGCATGGGCACCGACCAATCATCAACATTAGATCGCTGCCCTGCCCAGGGATGAATGTCAGCGGGGTAACTGTCTGCAGGAGTAACTGTCTGCAGGAGTAACTGTCTGCAGGAGTAACTGTCTGCAGGGGTAACTGTCTGCAGGGTGACTGTCTGTGGGGTAACTGTCTCCCTGTCCCCTTATAAGCAGGTGTACCTTCTTAATTTGTGGAGAGTACAGACCTCGAGAACTGTGCCACTGTTGGAAAGAAAAACTACAAGGAGAAGAGGACTCTCTCTGACTGTTAGCTACCGTTGTAGGGCAGTGGATTAGAAGCAGTCTATGGAACAATTCTCTACAAGCTCACAGACTGTATTGAAAACCATTTTTGGATTTGGGATTAGAGGTCTTTCCATTTCATACTCTGTTAACCAATATCATTGGAGTTGACGATGCAAACGTATGTCTGTTGTACCACTCGTTCCCACCACCAGCCTGCTCCTTTTTAGTCCAGTTGCTTTCCTTAAATTGTTTAAAACAATGTTCCACATTAACCTCTCTATCTGCCTTTTTCAGTTAGACGCCACCACAGTAAATCCGTCCCTCAGATACAAACACAGGGCCGTGTTGGCAACCTGTGAAGGGCACAACCTTCTACCCACAATCCCCCGAGGATCCCACAGGCTTGCTGACATAGCAAAGGGGATCTCAAACAGCAAAGTGATCATTAGGAGCCCAGGCACGGTGAACAAAAACAACAAGCTGTAAGATGATTCACCGCACTTAGCTAGTAGAGGTAACAGCGCGTAAGAGCAGGACAGATTAGTCATGTAAACACACACACACGTCACTGTTATAGTATTCCACTGTACATTAATGAATTAAACACAGTAGGCCTGAAAACCTTGTTCGGCAGGCAACAACGTTTACAATCTTGCAAGAAGAAATATAAGATTAAGCATTAGCATTATCATATGGCTGAGTCAATTCCTATCTTAGTCGGCAGGGACCACACATCTATTCATAGGAACCAGCTTCATCAAGGTTGCCGGACATTTGCTTGTCCATCTGAAAGACTGCTTCTTCTGGAAAAAACATGAAGCTATAGCACCTAACTTTTGACTTACAGCTGTGGCTAAAAGTTTTGAGAAGGACACCATTATTCATTTTCACAAATTCTGCTGCCTCAGTTTATTATGGCAATTTGCATATACTCCAGAATGTCATGAAGAGCGATCAGATGAATTGCAATTAACTACAAAGCCTGATTGAGTTAGAATAACAGACTTTAAGGTTTAAAGGAGGGTGGGTTCTTCCTCTGTTAACAAAGGAAGCATGTGCAGTCATCATTGCTTTGCGCAAAAAGGGCTTCACAAGCAAGGATATTGCTGCTAGTAAGATTGCACCTAAATCTACCATTTATTGGATCATCAAGAACTTCAAGGAGAGTGAAGAAGGCTCCAGGGCACCCAAGTCCAGCGAGCACCAGGACTGTCTCCTAAAGTTGATTCAGCTGCAAAGCTTGTCAGGAATGGCAGCAGGCAGGTGTGAGTGCATCTGCACGCACATCGCGGCAAAGACATTTAGAGGATGGCCTGGTGTCAAGAAGGGCAGCAAAAAAGCCACTTCTTTCAGGGACAGACTGATATTCTGCAAAATGTACAAGGATTGGACTGCTGAGAACTGGGGTAAAGTAATTTCTTCTGATGAATCCCCTTTTGAGAAACCAGAAAAACACTTGTCCGGAGAAGAAAAGGTGAGTGCTACCATCAGTCTTGTTTTATGCCAACAGCAAAGCATCCTGAGACCATTCATGTGTGGGGTTGCTTCTCAGCCAAGGGAGTGGGCTCAATCACAAATTTGCCTAAGAACACAGCCATAAATAAAGAAGGGTTCCAAGACCTCCTCAGAGAGCAACTTCTCCCAACCATCCAAGAATAGTTTGATGAAGAACAATGCCTTTTCCAGCCTTTATGGTCCATGGCCAGGGAACTCCCCAGACCTAAATATCATTGAGAACTTGCGGTCAATCCTCAAAAGATGGGTGGACAAACAAAAACCCACAAATTCTGACAAACTCCAAACTCCATTGATTGTGCAAAAATGGGCTGCCATCAGTCAGGATGTGGCCCAGAAGATAATTAACAGCATGCCAGGGCGAATTGAATAAGGGTCAACACTGCAAATATTGACTCTATGCATGTACCTAATGTAATTGTCGATAACAGCCTTTGACACAGAAATGCTTGTAATTCTGCTTCAGTATGCCATAGTAACATCTGACAAAAATATCTAAAAACACTGCAGCAGCAAACTGTGTGTACCTATTCTTGTGTCATTCAAAAACCTTTTGTCCATGGCTGTGCCTAAAAAGCCAAACATCGCTGATCTAACTGCTACTGGAAAGCAAAGTTACCTTGACCATATTAAAATACTCAGATGTGATCATATATACATATATACAGATATCACATTGAGTTTGCCAAAAGGCGCCTGAAGGAACAAAATTCTCTGGTCTGATAAAACTTTGGCCTCTTTGGCCTGAATGCCAAGCACCATGTCTAGAGGAAACCAGGCACTGCTCATCACCTGGCCAAAACCATCCCTACAATATAGCATGGTGGTGGCTGCATCATGTTGATAGGATATTTTTAGCGGCAGGCACTGGGAGACTAGTCAGGATCGAAGGGAGGGATAAAGGCAGCAATGTACAGAGACATCCTTGATAGAAACCTGCTCCAAAGCGCTATGGACCTCAGATTGGGGTGAAGGTTCATCTTCCAATAGGACAAAAACCCTAAGCACACAGCCAAGATAATAAAGAAGTGGCTTTGGGACAATCCTTTGAATATTTTGAGTGGCCCAGCCAGAGCCCAGACTTGAACCCAATTGAACATCTCTGGAGAGATCTGAAAATTGCTGTGCACCAACACTCCCCATCTAACCTGATGGAGCTTCTGACGTCCTGCAAAGAAGAATTAAAAAACTATGTGCCAAGCTTGTAGCATCATACTCAAAAAGACTTGAGGCTGAAATGGCAGCCAAAGGTGCTTCAATAAAGTATTGAGCAAAGGCTGGGAATACTTATGCACATATTTATATTTTCATTCTTAATTTTTGCAAATCTATTACATTTTTCACTTTGTCATAATGGTGTAGAATTTTGACTAATTAAATCAATTTTGGAATAAGGCTGTAATATAACAAAATGTGGAAAAAGTGAAGCAATGTGATCACTTTCCGGATGCACTGTAACTCTTGCTTCAAGTAGGCTTATCAAGCAATATTACATTTCTCCTTCACTCATTCTTTGTTCTCCAAGTACATACAAATATATGCACTGATTTCCTTTTGTTGAGTAAAATGCTAGTTGATATATCATTGAAACGTGTTTTGTTATCCTTAGTAATTGTTGAGGCAATTGAGGGAGATGACTTATAGACTGTTTTGGAGTGAATTTCTAACTGACTGTTTTGGAGTGCATTTCTCATGTCTGTTTTGAAGCTTTAAAAGGCACTTGAACATGCCCACCACAGTACTAAGTAATCAGGATCTTACCTTGGGTGGCAAAGTTGACTCCCAGCAGAGTGGTCAGGACCTTGTTAAAGTTCTCCCCAGTGTACAAGCACTCTGGTTCAAAGCCCTGGCAGGAGAACAAACAAAGAACACACTGAAACAAAATGCCCGGCTGCTCATATGACTGACTAAAAACAGCAGAGGAAGTGAAATAGGTCAGAAATCAACCGAGAGCTGATACCAGCAGAGATGTTGCCTGGTGGTTATTATACAGATTTTCTTACCAAATGCCCAGTGACAAAAGGAAAAACACAGACATGATGAGGTGACCTCGATATTTGATGTGGTTTTGGCGAGGAACCAGGCTGTTCTCTCCTAATTTACCAAATGATGCACAACAAACACTTGCTCTAGGTCTCCAGACTCACAGAGAGGCAACTATCCTCTTTCGTCAAGCAACTAAGGTTACACATATTAAATAAAACATCTTAAATATAGAGTTTGGGCAGCAGAGCAGGAGGCATTGGTTCACCATGTAGCCAGGGACATGTCCTGTGAAAGGTATTGCAGGGCAACCATTCTGCTTTGAAAAGGTTACAACAACACTTTCGGTTCTCTGCCAAACATGCCAAAATGGAAGACAGGGAACGAAGTTCTCACTAAATTACTAGAGGAGATTGTGGTACTGACATGAAGAAAAATGCTACTCGTAAAATATTTTCCATGGCATGTTTAAGCATTGAGAACAACAGTGGAACCGTGACTCACAACGTAAACAAATTTGACATATGAAGCAAAAGCCGAAGTACGACCAGAGCAGAATTAGATGGGTTTTAATTGTATCTAATACTGCAGAATCACACTCCATTTAGTCTGCTATACTGTGTAGTTGTGTGCAGAATCACACTCCATTTATTCTGCTAAACTGTGTAGTTGCGTGCAGAATCACACTAAATGTATTCTTCTATACTGTGTAGTTGTGTGCAGAATCATGGTCCATTTTTCTTCTATACTGAGTAGTTGACTATAGCATATCAAGTAAGCCCTTAAGCACTTTGGCTGCTGCTTCCTCATTCTGCAACCCAATGCAGAAGTAAAAGTAGTGTTACTGCTCTCTTTGTCCAGTCACACGACACATGTGAATATTTTAGCTGTGGTTAAAAACGAGAGGCCGGGAGAGGGTTTCAACATCACTGACCAGACCGCAGGCAGGGCTGCACTGCTACAGTCCTGGAAATGTCAAGACGGCACCGTTTACTGGGCTGTTCAAATCCTCCCTGTCAGGAGCTACTGCATCGCCACAAAGACTAATTATGGAGGAGAGGTAGGATGGCTGCATGGAGGGACGGAGGCTCTCAAAACATCCAGCACATCTCCACCCGAACCACTTCACTTGCAGCAGAGTCTGGCTGATTCAATGACTATTCCTTTAACAAACCAAGTTATGTGATGCAATACCAGAAAGTGCTATTTATAAAGGTTGGGGTGTGGGAGCACAGCAGCAGACAGTTTGCTGCATGAGGAAGGACGGCCCAATAAATTAGACCAGATTAATTATTCATGTGGGTTTATGGCTGGCACGGGAGCAACAAGCAGCTCTGTCATTGTTTCTCTCCCCCAATGTTTGTTTTGTTGTTGGGACTATTGGTTTTTGGATGGCTGGTCTGGGCTTTTTTACCCAAGTACAATGTTTTTAAATTAGTTGCATACCATTAATGAAATCATTAAGTCACAATCATGAGGTTCTGACCCCCTGACCGTCTGTCTTGACATAAATTATGTGGTTCTGATTTTCTTAACATCAGTCTTGATATAAATCATGAGGTTCTGACCCCCCTGAACAACCCTCATGACAGCAATTATAAGGTAAGAATCCTCTGACCATCCGTCCTGACATAAATCATGAGGTCCTGACCCCCCGAACAACCGTCCTGACAGCAATCATAAGGTTAAAATCCTCTGACCATCCGTCCTGACATAAATCATGAGGTTCTGACTCCCTGAACAACCGTCCTGACAGCAATCATAAGGTTGAAATCCTCTGACCTTCCGTCCTGACAGCAATCATAAGGTTACAATCCTCTGACCATCCGTCCTGACATAAATCATGAGGTTCTGACCCCCTGAACAACCGTCCTGACAGCAATCATCAGGTTATAATCCTCTGGCCATCCGTCCTGAAATAAATCATGAGGTTCTGACCCTCTTATCATCCGTCCTGACATAAATCATGAGATTCTGACCCCCTGACCAACCATCCTGACAGCAGTCATTAGGTTATAATCCTCTGACCATCCGTCCTGGCATAAATCATGAGGTTCTGACCCCCTGACCATCCGTCCTGACAAAAATCATGAGGTTCTGACCCTCATATAATCCGTCCTGACATAAAACATGAGGTTCTGACACTTTGACCAACCGTCCTGACAGCAATCATAAGGTTAAATTCTTCTGACCATCCGTCCTGACATAAATCATGAGGTACTGACCCCCTGGCCATCCATCATGACATAAATCATGAGGTTCTGACCCTCATATAATCCGTCCTGACAAAAATCATGAGGCTCTGACACCTTGACCAACTGTCCTGACAGCAATCATCAGGTTATAATCCTCTGACCATTCGTCCTGACATAAATCATGAGGTTCTGACCCCCTGGCCATCCGTCCTGACAGCAATCATTAGGTTATAATCCTCTGATGATCCATCCTGAAAGAAATCATGAGATTCTGACCCTCTTACCATCTGTCCTTATTGAAATCATCCCATGGCTCAATCTTGTTGATTTTGCAGTCTAACCAAGGGATCAGGTTTGAGTAGTTAGTGAAGTAACTTCTGCCAACGAAGTATAACACTGTGATAAACACTCATAACAATAGTTAGGATGGGTACATTTCATAGGCAACAAATTCTTCAGAACAGGTTTAAGATAAAGATTGTATAGAACTATAGGAATTCAACAGGAGTGGTAAAACTCAAGGATTTCAACTGGAGCAGTGTGGTATGATATTCTTCTGCCTGTCTGGTATGCAAACAACGATCTTCCCATTACTACCAAACCAGTGACAATTTCAGTCGAGGGCATAAATACAACATTGTCGCTACGGAAGGCCCCTTAACTATAATTTCAGCAATACAAATAACCAAACAGAAGGTCAAAATCATCGGAAAATACTTCATTCACGGTCCTCCCAGTAAGCACGTACCCGTAAGGTATACGAACCGAAATCCACGAGGGGAACGCGTCGTTTGGAGAGCGTTGGCACAATGTCCAGACGTCACCCAGGCATCATACCCAACGACGTAGAATTGTCAACACTGACATTCTTTATAAACACATGCTAGCCGTTTGGCCAGTCGGCAAATACTCTCAGTACACCGCATCATCAATACGTAGTACCAACGTGGGTTGCAGTCTACATTACCTGCTAATGCATGGCATTATGCCAGGTTTTTGAGGGAGGTGCTAGTTAGGATAATGCAGAATATGCAATAATAAATGCAGACGAAACTCTCAATGTCACTTCCTACTGCGGTGGATGGGGGCATATTTTCTATAAAAAAGGATAGAATGGAGTTGAGATGTAAAATGCTGAAGATGTAAACAGTAGAGTCCTACGCAAGTCAGAAACAGTGTCAGTTGTGACCCTGTCTGTGTTGTGGAGGCGACTGACGAGCACAGACATCTACACACAGTAATCAACAGATGTGACAAATACATAATGCCTCCTACTACAAAGGAAAAACAACCTTTGCTAAAACCACAGCAAAAAAAAATGCGAATAGAGTTAGAATTTAATTCAAGGAAATCTGCGTTGATTTGATGAGTATTATCGTATAATCATGTTAAATTCCCACTAAACGTATTTACCGTGGTTGGTATGAAACTTTTCTAAAGCCTAGAATTCAGCAACCAACCGAAATCAAAGGGCCCAACCACCACAAACATCATAAAAAAGTGCAATTTAAAAGAATAAAAAACTATAACCAACCTCTCTATTTTACTTACCTCCACTTTCAGGGTTGTACATCCTCTCAAAAACTCCTTGATATTAGCGATGCAGTCAGCTTCGTTTCTCGGATCCTGACAGTACTAAAACCAGACATGAAATAAATATATAATGACAGCCTATCTCGGATATTGATGCTATAACGCGGTTATAATTAAAGGCGTTGACGGAGATTTCAACCGAGATGGTAAAATGAACAGACTAACAATCCTTCAGAATGGTGGCCTATCTAACAGTTTACAAAGTAACTGGATTCTTTCTGCGGTGGACACCTTCATACATGAACCCACCACCCGCTAAAGGGAGCAGTCGTCCCAGGAAGCAAGTCTTTGGGAAGGAAGTGACGCTACTAAATTAACTGTATTTCTGTCCCAAGTGTCAGAAACACTAAAATAATCATATTGTAATGGTTAAACAGCTATCTTATCATTCTAATTGTGCGGGACAACGTAGTAAGTAGCAAGTAACTCGCAAAAAGCCAAAACCTCAGTTGACCCTGGCTTGCAAATTGCAATATAGGTAACTCGTTCATTATATCATCCCTTTTTCGTGGCTACCAATGAAATGATCAGCAATTCATGCAGTTCAATTGAGTAACTAAACAGTATTTATCAAAAGCGATCTCAATGGGACTGAACGCTCATCTGGTTACAAGCCTCTTCGTGGTTGTCGCAGGTCGTTAACCATCAACCAATCCGGTCTTTTTCAATGTAAATGGAGAGAATGGTCAACCGAGACAGTGTCACGGATAGCTGGGATATTTGCACTCAAAGTATTTTCAAATTGATAATAAGTTCCGTCTCACATTCGCTTACAGTGAATTGTATGTTTTATAAATTAGACCGCATGAAAAGTACATAAACAAGATAAATATATACTAGAAATATACCAGTCATGCACCATTACCAGTAACTGAACTAGCTCCCCACATCGCATGTGACATAGAAATTGCAAATGCATCTGGCGTAGGTGAACGAGTTTTGCAAAGTACAACGTGTATCAGCATTAAGATATGTGTTTTAAAACTTTGTTTCTTTTAAGTCTTAACTCTGTTGAAGATGTTTTGTCAGCTTGAGAATGCGGAACACACTTTTCACCACAGGAAGTCAAACTAGAACTACTTCAGCGATCTTGCTATTGATAATGGCCGACATTAAAGTTGCTATTTTTCACCAACCAAATACTTTTAACAAAATAGACTTAGAATCGTGCAGTCAATTTTTCAAGAAGACTGACCATGTCATCTAACAACCCTTCAACCCATTCCTCCCAGAGGCGTTGCCAGTGTTGTTCTCACGGTTCAAAGGCATAGTTGACTTCGTACATGTAACTTTTCCTCAGTTATAACCCACGGTTACAATATAGCGCAGTAAACTCGTTCTCGTTAAGCTTACCTTTGTGACCGAGCCGGGCACCAGACGCTCCATGAGTTTGCACAAGACGACCCCATCTTTCAGAGATATTTTCAGAAATTCCTCAGGGTCAGCTATGTTTTTCTTGGGTGAATTAAGCACCCCTAAAGATATTAACCACGTTACCGTCTGCTCCTCTGGGTTCATTGCTCCAATTAATCCTCCTTATTATACATCCCCAACAAAGGCGCCAAGATCCACAAGTCAGTATAAAAATGTTACCCACATCCGTATTGCACTTCTGCTTGCAAATGCGCCGTTAGTTGTACATTAGTACGGGGTACCCCTACTGGTTAATGTTAAGCACTGTAGTTTTTACACCTATCCACGCAAGGGATTGAAGACAAGTTATGGTTGTGTATTTGGTGCCTCCAATTCTACTTGAACAAACCCAGGAAACAATATTTAGCTGATTAGCATTTGGCAAGTAAAACAATTCACAAGAACTATATTTCTGGGATAGGGCTACCAAGTGCCTTAGGCTGGCAGGCGCCGTTAAACGACTTTACCTAAAAGCATTAACGGACTCTTTGTATAGCTCCTACCAAACAAAAGACGCAGTTCACTAAACTTTAGTCGACGCGTCACAATCCCCCCATGAATAGCGACGAAATGTGATACTTGTGAACCGTATCGCCTATGTTTTTTTTTGTAGGATGTCCCAGACTCGGCCTTTACAAACCTTGAAAATCACGTTAAGAGTCGGCGTGTCAACATATCAGTTTCAATTACCTCTACAGGTGATTTTGAGAACCTATACATGGGTTTGCCAATATTGTGAACAATATGTATACATTAAAAAAAGTCCTATAGATTTACACGGTTATCAAAAGTTTAATGATGTAAACCTGCACAAATCATTTTAAAATATTCAAAAAAATCCCCTAAATAAAATGAATGTAAAAACCTTTACATCCATTTGTGCCAGAAGGTTTTATGGGGACTAAGACCAAAGGGATTTCAGCCAATTAAAGCCAATTAAAAAAAGTCAAACATGTTTCTGGCCTCCATTAAACAGTCATGTTGCTGTTGTACACTAATGCAGGACCACCGAAGTAGCTAACCATCACTTCAGACAAATATTTCAGGATGCACTTTTATTCATTACACAAAGCATCCATGACGGCAATATTCCACCCACACAGCATCCTCCCAACCAGACGTCTTCTTGGAGTGGTCACATTCAGCACCGGCACCTGCAATAGGAAACGGTCAAATTTATGGGGCACATTTAAATCACAGGGGAGTTTGCAGTGTACACACAAGTTACCACAACCATTTATTTGATCACACGGAGTTTTGGATATACCTGTTTGATGCGTGACTGGTCCACATCAATATTGTCCAACAGGAATGTTTGCATAAACAACGGCTCAAGAAAGTTCCTCACCCTGAAACAAAGAAAATACAAATCAGTGGTGTTGACACAGCATTACTTTTGTATTAAAAATAAATTGATTACCAAAAACCTCAGATTATCACTTGCAAAAAAAATAAGTAATGGTCCGATTTGATTTTGTGCCTCCCATTGATTCTCCGGTTTGGCTGTTAGGAGGAGGCTGCGGTCCAGAGGGCTCCATGGGACAATTTGCATGCTTGTAACAAGATTGAACTTCGACTAAGGCTTTCACTAAAAATAAAAAAATCAATTTTACGAACACAGCCCCTTAGTTTATAAAAAAAAAAAAAAAAAAGGCGTAACATTTTTGGGGTTAAGTTGGGGGGTAGCAAAGGGTATCCGGCAAAGCTGATTTCCTTTTGTGACTGTACTCATCGAGTCAAGTTAGTCTAGTTTTAATGGCAAAATAATTAAGTAAAATGTAACTCCTTTAACTTGAATCAATAAAAGATGCAGTTGACAAAATTAGACTAAGACAAAAACAGAATTAAGGCAATTGAACTGCCTTGTTTGTTTGTGTTTGATTACCTGGGGCATCCAATGTCTCGCACCACCTTATGAGCAGACTGCAATTCACGGTAATGAGAAATTCATTTCACAGACGAGAAACAAAAAGGTTTGCTTTGCTTACCAGCTGTTGACACTATCAGTTGGGTTGAAAAGACTCTTGCGTTTGATTGTTGCGGTCTCTTTTGGTTAGTTCGTTGCAAGCCAGTATTGCTTGGCTTTTTCGTTGACGGATCCATTTCCACTGACGGAAAACTGCACTGATTGTTTGGAGAGTGACATTTGCTCGGTCTTCAGACAACAGAAAGTGTACAGGGGGGCTAAGTGTCATGTTAAACCTTCAGTTGAAATGGCTGCATTTCAGATTGATGTGGACAGAACTGGATGTGTGCTGGTCAATGGGTGTACATTCATGTAATAGGTGTCTCTGAACATCCATTAGCGTTGCTACGGTCTTTGGTTAAAAACTTTATTAGTGTACGAAAGCCATATCCAAGGGCATTTCAGGATTTAACAGCACTAAATGTACAAAAACTAAACACTCACCACTTGGCAACGGTACCAACACATAGGCCGGGGGAAATATAAAACAATTTAACACTTAAAAACAAAAACAGGATGAGTGAGGGTGGACAGCTCAAACCCTAAGCTTGTCCATGGAATTTGACCTCCCTAGGTTCTCCAGTTGCCTCCCACTGTGGAAGAGGCCAAGCACACGCCGGGCGTCACGGTTGCCTTGTCATTCCCAGGCCCATGTCAGTATCTGCTGCGGGCAATTCCCCGGTCAACCCTGCTGCCACCGCGGCCGCCACGGGGAGCCCCGCGACTTGAGCCACTGTACGCTTCACGAGGAGGATAGCCTCTCTCGACGGGGGGCGCGGGCCCACGCTCCTGCCTGCCTACTCGCTCTCCGCGGCTAGGAGGGTAGGGGTCACTCCGACTGCTGGGGTAACTTTCACGGCCGCCGTAGCCGTCCCGGGAGGTGCTGCCATAGTCGTCATAGCGACTGCTTCCGCCACTGCCATTGTAGGATGGTGGGGGGCCCCTTGAGGGCGGGGCGCTGCGCGAGTTACCTGCAGGGTCAATGGGTCAGGTAATTGGCAAGTTTCACTTCACACACGCTGAATTTGAGCCAATGATTTCCATGAGTATTTCTTAAGCTATCAATTTCAACTACACGTTTCACATCTCAAATATGCTAGGGACCTGAAATGTACACAGGATTTAGTCGCTTTGCGCGTTTATCCAAGCTCGAGGGGAACATAAAATACGCAATGAAACCCATTTCAGCATGCCATGGTTTTAGTGGAGTAGCTGCAGTTTTCCTTTTAGAATTCCCGTTGTTAGAGCTGCACATTGGTCACAAGGTTTCTCAGGGAGGTCCTGGTGGTTTTGTGAGGGTTGTTTGACCCACAGAAAACAGACTCATATGCTCGACTCCTTGAGGGAGTATTGACACTGTAGAACGAACAATGACTGGTCAAGAGGCTTTGTTGGACGTTTCCGTCTACTTTCGGTCTCCAGCTTCGAGAGGCACTGTGAGCAGGTCGCGAAAGATTTGGGAAACGGTTATCCGTTACACTCAGGTGGCCAATCTTACCGTAACCATCATAAGGCTCCCGGTAGGAGGCAGCACTGGGGCGTTCCATGTAGCTTCTTGGTTCCCGGCCTGCACCATAACCATCACGGTCACTAGTAAAATATTGAGTCAAGTTACTTTTAGTACATTGAGTAAAGTTACTGGATACGAAGACCAGAAAATAGAAATGTACCTGTAGCCCCTTGACATAGACCCATAATCATCATGGGAACTGGATGGTGGGTAATCCCTGGGTGGGTAGTCCCTTGGGGGTGGTGCATAGTCTCTGGTATCCCTGGAACTCACATATTCCCGGCTAGAATAGCTGCAAGACAGGGGGGGAGAAAATCTACTTTTAATTAGATGGAAAAAGAGCACCCGCCAAAAGGTGTAACCACCCACAAAGATTGAGAGATTTTTAGGAGATGGATGCATCACCCGTCTTTTGAGCTGTAATAGTCATCCCTTGGTGATGGGTAATCATCCCTTCGGGACATCATTGATTCCCTGCGGGGGGGTGGCCCATAGGAGTCTCTATCCCTGGACATTGGAGCTAAAGAGAGGAAAAATGTCCCATGTTAACAGAAGTGACCCTGTAGAACTATGCTCAGTCAGCCCTCATGGCGATAAGCTCAGGACCGGTCACCCATCTTCACACTTACATCTGCCTGTGGGAGAAGGAGCGTGCCTCTTGGGCGGAGGGCCACCATTACGAATAGGAGGTCCTCTCTTCAGTGGCATGGGACCTCTGGACGACATCCCTTTGAAAAAGGGTTCTACAATCCCTACGTTATCATAGTAGTCTTTTGGCAGACAAGAAATACTCATATTAATGAAAAGTTCAGAAACCAACACAACATAGAAAATTAAAATTGAGAAAAACGTAAGACACAAATGCAACACTTTCAGTAAACAGTTAATTAACATTTTATCAGAGACACTAAACAAATGCCCAATACATTAAGCCAGTTAGGTTATCTGTAAAGATACCTCCAGACGGACCTCTCATTCCGCTTGGAGCTCCCCTTGACCCACGAGCTCCTCTAGGGGACCCACGACTACGGGGGTGCATGGGGGGTGGGCCACGCCGGGCAGCGGACTCAAACTGGGGTTTTGTTGCTTGCTCAACCTTAATTGGTTTACCATCGAGTGACTGCGAAGTAGAGATTAAAGTCAACAACGTACAGTCCTCAGACAACAGGCTCAGACACACACACGAGTTCAGGGGCACAAATGTACCTTGCCATTCATTTCACGTGCAGCATCCTTTGCGTCCTCTGGATTCTCAAAGGTCACGAAAGCAAAACCTCTTGATTTGTTCGTTTCACGATCTTTCATCAACAGAACTGGTAAAGGTAAGCATCTAGTTAGAAAAGCAGTGGCACACTACATAGATTTTGTTGACATTCATAAAATGCATAAATAAGAAGCAGAACCAAAAACAAGGCAGCTAGGAAAAATAAACTCTAGCACTCAACGGTATGGAGTAAATCAAGATAGAATTGGTCTTTAGAAGATAAGAAACGATCAGATACACACACACCATTTAGCTGAATTCTGGATGACTGGTCACAGCAAATGGTTTTGGGTAATCATCTGTGAGCCTACCTTCTGCAATTCTGCCATATTTGCTGAAATATTGCTCAAGAGCCTTCTCGTTGGTTTCTGTGTTCAGGCCACCGATGAAGAGCTTCCCTGGACGGTCAGCTTCTGCCATGTTCGCGTCAGATCAAGCTAATGACAAAATAGTACAGTAGCCGGCTTTCCCTAAAATAAGGAAAAAAGTATCCTGTGAAAACCTCAGCTTGACCAGGTTTTCAATTTAGAAAAAAGAAACCCGGTCACCAATATATCTTGTTTTGATAGATTATGTTAGACCAACAAAATAACGACTGTGAAAATATGCCAAGTCTAGTAAAATACAAAATGACTAAATAAGATAATAAATAATTGTTTCTAAACATCTCGAAATACATTGGAGGCTGTTCATCCACTCCCAAGGCATCCGTTGTAAACAATAACCTCACTACGCGCCTAATTTACAAACGAGTTATGGTAGAACAAAGTAACTACGCAAGGATTGGGTCAGATCAAGCATATTTCATACAATATACAAAAATTAAAAACAAAAAAATACCGAACGAAACCGGATTCAACAAAAGCTCAAAATGGCGACTGTACTGTCTCATTTGAGGCTAAAGGCGCGTTAGCTGTACGCTAACCGATTACCATAGGAGCATGCAATGCTTGTTTTTTCTTTTTTCAGGCATGATAGTGTATTGGACGATTAAAAGTTACGAAATATAAAATACAATTTGCATACAAGGGGGAGCAGCATATGAGACCTACCTCTACAAATTTCAAGATACGCTTCAGGTTCCTCCAAGAAAATGAAACGACGCATGCACATTTATAATGATCACGTGCTATGCCCGTCCAGGATGCTGTAGTAGGACTGACTTCTACGATGGTGTTTTGGGAAAATAAGGATGGCAAAGAAAAACAACTATTGCCGCCTGCTGGTGTTTTTATGTACTTATCATATTGTTTCTTCTGATTACCTCAATATTATAATATGCACTATTAAGCAATGCGTTATAAATAAGATGTGCAAGTGTAGAAGATGTTACCGCATTGAACAGTTGCACGTGTATAGGTAGGTTGGAAGTTTGCCATGTTAAAATTGCGTTAAAATATGAGTCTGGAAAACCAACCAATCAAATGAATCGTGCCGCCCACTTCTTCATGACAACGACACTTACGACGTGTTGGATGCTAGCTAATTACCCAAGCTTAACTGGCCGCTTTCGCAGTGGCTGACCAACTAGCTACACGAACTGTTTTTGTCTATCAGAAATATATATAAACGAAACTACACACAGGGCCAGGTGAATTTTTGTTTGCCGCAAGACCGGGACAATGAAGATACGGATAGACACGGATTTAGTACTTGTTCTTACATTACTTGCCTTCAGTACTTGTTCAGGGTTTTACCTTCCGGGTTTAGCCCCAGTGAGTTTTTGTGAAGAGGGAAAAGGAGGTGATGCCGATTGTGAGGTAAATGTGCACGTTTGGTAGTTTTCTTTGAATTACGAATGCTTTTCAGATTTAACTACAAAAGCATTGGTTTATTTGCTCTATTACCTTCTTACTGTCAACATTAGCTGGCTTACTTGCTAACTAGCTTACGTTAGCTACATCTTAGCCAGCAAGTAAAGTCACACCAGGAAGAAAGTATTATGTTACTGTAGTACTAAAGCTGTATTTGATAGTCTCGATACTGTGTTTAACATTTAACTATCTAGTGCTCGTCGTAATTCTAGATTGACATCTACCTATATAGTTTTGTTTTTCAATATGAAAAATTATCTAGCAACTACGTATGCGTCACAATTGGCTGCCCGTTGTTTCATTCTACAAAGATGACGCGCATGTATTTGCCGGATTCAAAATAAGTATATAGCACACTAACAAGAGTCTATAGAAATAGCTAATACTGAATAAATATCAGTCTGGGATTGGCCATGGAAACAGTTCATATCTTAATACATACTTACTGCAATAGCGTTATGGATTGTGATAATCTCAGTTCCATGTGTTGGTATGTTCTATAGTGCTGAAATCTTAAAAAGATAATATTGTAATGTTTTCGCAACAAAATAATATATGTGACTTTATCAACATAACCCCAATTATTCACTGTATATTTCTTGTCATTTTAGTAAAAATGTTTGACTCTTAAGTATCAGAATCAGATATATTGCCATATAGATTTACCCATACAAGGAATTTGCGATGGTGTATTGGTGTATGACAGTAAGTGGTAAAAAAGCACAGTAAGTAGATAAAATAGCACAGGAAGTAAAAAATTACCCAGTAGACAAGTGAGTGGATAACAATGGGATTGAGTGAGCTTGGATATCCACCATGTAGTATGTAATAATAATACTGCTTTGACTGGCAGGCAACTATAACAATACTTTGATCCAAATAATGATCCATACTCTTCATTGCTCTGTAACATGATCATTTGCGATCTCCCACCTTCCGTACAGAGTCATATCCAGCTGTATGTGAACCGCTTGGATTCTGTAGAGTCAGTTCTGCCTTATGAATATGATGGGTAAGTACTGTTGTAGACTGAGCTGTGATCTGTACTGAACTCTAACTTGTCCTAGTGTTGTCCAAACATTGCCGGTTCACTGTTGGCAATTTATTCACAGTTTTGACTTCTGCAAAGATGACAAGGAGACCAGACCATCAGAGAACTTGGGCCAGGTTCTTTTTGGTGAAAGAATTGAGACATCACCATATAAGGTAGGTCACTTCTGTATATTTTGGGGCTTTTAATTCATTAATTGTTGGTCACTCATCTTGTAGTTCACTTTGCACTAATTTTCAGTGCTGGCAGGTGAGCACCAAAGTGTTCTTGATATTTTGTTTGGGTACTGAGAATATTACACAATGATACATTTAAGGTTACTATGACTACAATGTCTGTGTATGTTATTAAGCACTGCAAACCAACTGTCTGAGTATGTTATAAAATGTACCCAAAGGAATAATCAAAGAGACAATATTTATTTTGAGGTGGGTTACAAATACATGCAAAAGTTCCTAACCTTACAAAAGTTCCTTACCTGAGCATGTGAGGTATTCAGTTTCATTGTTTAGTGTTTCTACGAACCCTGGTAAGACCTGCTATTCATGCTTTCTTACCTGTCCTGTTCTTCCTGTTGTAACCAGTATGACCTTGGTTTTGATCCTCCCTTTCCCCCACAGTTTTTGTTCAAAACAGATGCAAAATGTAAAAAACTGTGCACCAAAACCTACACAAAGGATAAAACGGATGACAAGAAACTGCTGGACTTTATCAAAAGAGGAATGCAGTTGAACTACCAACATCACTGGTGAGCTAATCTTTACTTATCTTTTGCAGAACACATTTCCATTCTAGAGAATGCACTTCCTATACAGGTTGATGTAATTGCCTTGAATATTATTCGCACTGGTTTTGATTGCCGCTATGCCTAGTAAGGTACCATAGGAATGCTACAAACATTTTTGCACAGCCTTTGGTTTGAAACAAGGTGGTATTGGTATTTCGATTAAAAACAAACATGCGTATGCTACCGTTCAAAAGTTTGGGGGTCACTCAAAAATGTCCTTGTTTTTAAAAGAGAATATTTTTTTGGTCCATTTAAAATTACATCAAATTGATCTGAAATACAGTGTTACATTGTTAATGTTCTAAATGACTATTGTAGCTGGATTTTGAATGGAGGCCCATTGTAGCAACCATCAGTCCTGTGTTCCAATGATACGTTGTGTTTGCTAATTCAAGTTTATCATCTTAATTAGGTAATCATTAGAAAACCCTTTGTGTTGCCAATAATGGGCCTCTGTACATCTATGTAGGTATTCCATTTAAAACCTGCCTTTTTCTAACAATTTGATGTTGTTTTAATTGACCAAAATGAGCTTTTCTTTCTTGTAAGTAACCCAAACCACCGAATGGTGTGTATATATAGCCTAAATAGCAGTATTCCCCCCCTGCACAATTTGAGAGTGAATCTGTTTGTTTTGCAGGATTGTTGACAACATGCCGGTCACCTGGTGTTATGATGTTGAGGACAGTCAGAAATACTGCAATCCTGGCTTCCCCATCGGCTGTCTGGTCACCGCCGAGGGCAGGGCCAAAGATGCCTGTGTCATCAATGTAAGCCACACTCTCTTACATTTTTGAACACAAGAGTGTTGCCCAGTCTGTGCCTGGTCTGTCTCCAGGCCCCTGGGCGGGCAGAATACCATGGCTATACAACCTTAAGCCACCTTGAGAGATGTTTACATTTTATCTATGGTGACTTTTTATATTTTTAAAATTGTGTTGATTAATGCAAGTAAGTCACTTAAGAACAATAGTTTTGTGACTTGATGTTCCCGTCTGTTTCAGTCTGAGTTCAACAAGAAGAGCACGTTTTACATCTTTAACCACGTGGACATCAAAATCCTTTACCACAGTGCGGATAATGAGGGGGGGACTGGAGCTCGTCTTGTTGCTGCCACGCTAGAGCCCAAAAGGTATGAACGACAGACCAGAGAGCCAATCAACTCCTTCATAAGCAGAACTACAGACAGACTGGCAGGGTCACTGTTCAACAGCGAGTATCAAACCTATCGCTGATGCTTCTATTAGATATACATGTTATTTAACCTCCTACTTATAATTCCACATTGGACCAGGGGAGGTCCATGTTAATACTTCCTTGGTACTGCTGAACCTGATACCGGCAAACCCACCACGCATCATTTGGTGGCCCTCAGTGGTGGTCAGTTCAGTGGCGCCGCGGCAGGGTTTCCATATTCCTGACCCTCAGCGGACTGTCCACCAGGTTAAACCCTATTCTTGTTTCGTGTGTTGGTGCGAATGATCTTGTTGTTGTTTGTTTTTGTGTTTCAGTATCAAACATGCCAATGATGAAAGTCCCACCTGTGACGGTCCTCCCATGATGATCCCTGCAGAGTTTGACAGTGACGTTAAGATCACCTACACGTACTCTGTCACATTCGAGGTATGTTTTGGGAGAATAAACCACAGACAGTTGTCCGTTTTTGTGCTGCGACTGACTCCGTTTGAACTTCCGCGGCAGCTAATAATCCGGTATTAATTCACAGAAAAACAGCAACATCAAGTGGGCCTCCAGATGGGATTACATTCTGGTCTCCATGCCACACACCAACATCCAGTGGTTCAGGTACGTCAGGATGCCGGGTTGTGGGGTCCAATCCTACATGGGGCCTGTTCAAAAGAGGGTGGGGGGGCAACAAATTGTACAAAAATAAATTCTGCAGTCGCTACTGTAAAGATACAAGAGCATCCACTGAACAACAAGAGGTGTTGCAGAACTTGCGCATATAGGAATTTTCATAAAGAAGTAGACAAAAATCTGTTCAGCGTCTGTATAGCTGCTTCATTACCATTTGCATCAGGGAGGCCCCTTCAGCACAGAAGCAGTGATGATATCAAGTTAACCTTCTTTAAGAAGGACCTTCTGTCTTAATCTTCAGGCGTCTGTTCTCTAAACACTACTTTTGAGGTGTAGGAAGTCAAAACAAAATCCATTTGTCAGGTCACTCAGTATTACAGAATCTAAATACAGCAATAATGGTAAGTCTTCTGTCCTTGTACCCAAAGTGTGACGTCAATCACTATCGATCTAAAATAATATCTGAAATTCTACAGGCTGCGTTCTATGTCACAGGCCACACTATAAATGATATGTGCTACGGGGACACACGGATAACCCTCTATCGGCTCTGCACCTTCAATATGTCCGCCTGTCTTCTGCCAGTTGCAGTGTTAATGCTGTGGGTCATGTGTCTCTTCTAGCATCATGAACTCGCTGGTCATTGTGCTCTTCCTGTCCGGTATGGTGGCTATGATCATGTTGAGGACTCTCCACAAGGACATTGCCAGGTACAACCAGGTGGACCAGGTAAAGTGACACAACAAGCTCCAGTCATTTCAGACCATGTTAACGTGCACAACCTTTTTTTTTTTTTTTTTGTAAATGAAGAGATGCACACAGAGGAGTGTCTGTCTGTTTAAAGTGGTAGTGCGTATTGTATCTGACACAGGCGTAAAGTCAAATATCAACATTTGTCTCTGTTCAGAAATGCTCTGAAGTAATTGTTGGACCATCTCTTTATGTGATGAATGTCAGTCAAAGGATTTAAGGTTTTCCTGTTCGAAATCCACCTGCACAAAATCTGGACGGCGGAACAGTCCATCAATTACAGCAAGCAATTTATGAACTTAGACAAACTTTTGATGTTTGTCGTTACTCCACTTGAACCACCTCAAGCACGAAACCTTAGTTGTAACATTCCACGTTCACAGGGAGATTTGATAAAGGTTCCACTACAAGGAATATCCATATCTTATGTAAGTTTATCAAATACCATTTAAGCACAAACTGGGGATTGTTTTGATTTTTAGGAGCTACCTTTTGTAGGTGTAATGGAATGTATTTGAGCCTTTAAAATATGGTGTAGTCCGAGGCCTTTTACAGATGCCCCCTCATTTTAGTTAAAATTGTAATTTTCATAACAAAAATCCAAAATATCTTGTCATAGGTCATTCTGAGAGTGCATGTCTACAACATATTTTAACGCTGGCTAATGTGCTAAGTTCCATTTGTCTTCATTTGGGTTTTGGCAGTACTAGCAGGTGGTAGACCGGCTGAAAGATGGGCTGCTTTATTAATCTTTAAGTGTTTCGGTTGATCTGTAAAAAAGCAACTTTTATGTATATGTGGTGTTCACTGTTGTCCCTGCTACCCTGCAACTGTGCTGGTAGGCTATTTACTTAGTTGGGTGTGATTGGTTAATCTGTGTTGAACTGGGTTAAACAGTTTGAATATGAATTACTTCTACCTTCGGTTGGTTCTTATTGGCTGTTGGGTTGTTCTCTAACCCAATAGGAGGATGCCCAGGAGGAGTCTGGGTGGAAGCAGGTCCACGGGGATGTGTTCCGGCCTCCCAAGAAGGGCATGCTGCTGTCTGTGTTCCTCGGCCAGGGAACTCAGATCTTCATCATGACCTTCATCACGCTCTGTACGTAGACCTGTGACATTTCAATACACAATACGAACGCACCGTCTGGTCTGGAACAATGGCTGGTTATGGATGGATAGAAATCAAATCATTAGCTCCAGTTCAAAGAGTTATGTGCGTGTCTTCTTAACGCTTGTTGGCTACAACATATGACCTAATCGGTACTTGCTATCTCTCTTACAAGTACAACCCCTGTAATGGGCAGTACAAGAGAAAACTAACTCGGGGGAATCACACTCTGGACAAAACCCATTTGCAGACATTTCGGCATCACCTATAGGGAATAGTTGTTATGGAGTCATATTTCCGAGAATCTCTTAATGACTTTTTATATATGTGTGTGTATATATGTATATGTAATATAATGATGTTAGTGTCCCTGCCCTTCTTTTCCATGGTGATGTTGGTTTCTCTCCTCTAGTCTTGGCCTGTTTGGGCTTCCTGTCTCCAGCCAACCGAGGGGCTCTGATGACCTGTTCTGTGGTTCTTTGGGTTCTGCTGGGGACTCCTGCTGGATACGTGTCTGCACGCCTCTACAAGAGTAAGCCTCATTTACACACTCGTCCACATACTAAGTGATGTTAGAAGACTGAAATTGACAAAGGTTAAGTATCAATGCTAATTAGATAGATGGATGTCCATTCAGCCTTTCAGTGGGCTGTACAGTCCGAGATTCCCTTAAACGCGTATTAGATGTGCATTCCCGTACCGCCTGAATAGCCTCTGAATTATGTGGGCCATGCTAACAGCAAATGGTTTTAACCCTTAGTGATCTGTGTCCGCAGCTTTTGGTGGTGAGAAATGGAAGACCAATGTCCTGCTGACGGCGCTGTTGTGTCCAGGGTAGGTCAGCTGTCTTCCACAGGAGCAGCCGAAGGATCCCTTTTGTCCAGCAAAAACTCTGTTTAAAATGGGCCAGGTGACGTTAATAAGAAAACCATAGATTCTGGTGGCGGTGAGGATAAATGGGTCTTACTGTCTTGACACCACTGTGATCTGACTGACAAATGTCAGTTGGCTGTTGGCAGATCAACACCAGTCAGAACCAGCCTTTCTGTTTACTTAGCCTCCAGCCTACCTGGCCTCTTTGTCCTGACAAACACCCACAGCGGTCCCCTCCCCGAAACCTGTTCGGTCATGACCCTCCCCCCCGCTTAATGAGACCCATTTGAAGATGACGTCCCATCAGTGGGTTCGACAAGGAT
This sequence comes from Novumbra hubbsi, assembly GCA_016801125.1. Lineage (NCBI taxonomy): Eukaryota > Metazoa > Chordata > Actinopteri > Esociformes > Umbridae > Novumbra > Novumbra hubbsi. Next base: position 1,564 of record JACXGK010001280.1, on the reverse strand, counting down.
AGTATTACAGGCTTCACTTCCCTCACCCAAGCCTCCATCCCCAGGATCGTGTTTGCTGACTTCTTCCTGATGAACCTGATCCTGTGGGTGGAAGGCTCGTCTGCTGCCATCCCCTTTGGAACGCTGGTGGCCATCTTGGCGCTGTGGTTCGGCATCTCCGTGCCACTCACCTTCATTGGTGCCTACTTCGGCTTTAAGAAACCTGTGAGTCCCCGTCCGTCCGTCCGTCCGTGTACATGGGATCCAAATGTCAATGCTGATCCTGACAGGGAATCCTGAAACAGAATGCCGCTGTTCCATTCTACAGGCCGTTGAACAGCCGGTGAGAACCAACCAGATCCCCCGGCAGATCCCAGAACAGTCGTTTTTCACCAAGCCCGTCCCGGGCATCGTTATGGGTGGAATTCTGCCCTTCGGATGCATCTTCATCCAGCTCTTCTTCATCCTCAACAGCATCTGGTAGGGACTCTTCCCCCTCCCTGGGTTGATACTGGTGTCTGTATGTCCGTGGGGTGGTTCTGGTGGGACCCCATCAGACGGTTCTGGTTGGAGAAATGACTGTGTTCTGTTTCAGGTCTCACCAGATGTACTACATGTTCGGTTTCCTCTTCCTGGTCTTCATCATCCTCCTCATCACCTGCTCCGAGGCCACCATCCTCCTGTGCTACTTCCACCTGTGTGCCGAGGTGAGCCCCGGTCACGGTGCCGTCCAGGGAGTGTTGGGCCAGAGGGCCGTATAACCAGTCAAATGCCCCTTCCTTCCTCCAGGACTATCACTGGTGGTGGCGCTCCTTCCTGACCAGCGGCTTCACGGCCATCTACCTGTTCGTCTACGCCGTCCATTACTTCTTCTCCAAGCTACAGATCGTAGGGGCTGCCAGCACCATCCTTTACTTCGGTTACACCGCCATTATGGTGCTCATATTCTTCCTCTTCACCGGTAAGTTGGCAGTGTGGGCGGGGCTTTGGTCTCCTCAGACGGGCTGGGTACATCTGGGCTGTTGTTTGTGTTGGGACTGTTTTCACAAGGCCTTCGCCTGCCTGCTTGGTGACATGTTTTATGATTCAGAGCTGCCTTTATTTGGTATGTAAATGTACACTTACTCACATATATGACTTTGTTTAAAGCTGCTGCTATTGGTAGACAACAAAGACAAAATACACAATATGAACAGATGACACATTCTGCTACAATCCTCATATGTACATCACACTCCACTAGTTGTGATGGTGTGGGGTTATGTGATTATTACGTATTATGTATTCAGCTGTAGAATGATCATGCGTACAGACTGTCTTGATACGCATAGGTTTCAGGTGTCAAATAGGATCGCTGTTTAAGTAGCTGTTAACGGGAGAGGTTTGGATGTAACCGTTAAATTCGTTGTTAACTGGGGTGCGGGGTTGGATGTGACCGTTTAATAAGCTGTTAACAGAAGAGGTTTGGATGTGACCGTTAAATTAGCTGTTAACAGGGGGGGGGTTGGATGTGACTGTTTAATAAGCTGTTAACAGAAGAGGTTTGGATGTGACCGTTAAATTAGCTGTTAAGGGGGGGGGGGGG